>JAYESA010000004.1:97353529-97587622 GCA_036927795.1 Iris macrosiphon
AGATGCTGCGGACACTGGCAGTGAAAGACACTGCCAAGGAAGCATGGGAGGCTGTGAAGAAGATGCGGATGGGGGTCGAGCGCGTGCGCGAGGCCAAGGCGCAGAAATTGCGCGCTGACTTCGAATCAATGAAGTTCAAGGACGGCGAGTCCGTCGAGGACTTCGCGATGCGGCTCACGGGACTCGTCAGCGACCTGCAACTACTCAGCGACGAAATGGACGATGAGAAGGTAGTTAAAAAATTCCTTCGAGTCGTTCCATCCAACTACACGCAAGTCACCATCGCCATTGAGACTTTAGTGGATCTCAAGACACTGTCAATTGAAGAGCTTACCGATCGTCTTCTAGCCGTCGAGGAGCGGTACGATCTTGGCAGCAACTCCGGCGACACAAGTAGCCGTCTTCTCCTCTCCGAAGAGGAGTGGCTCGCTGGCACGATGCAGAAGAAGGAAAGCGAGGCCTACTCCAATGGTGGCAAAAGTTATGGTCACGGGGGCGGCAAGCCAAGAGGTCGTGGCCGCGGCAACACGAACTACGACAACGGTAACGCGTCCGGTGGCACGCACGACAAGAAGGGTAAGTGCCATAATTGTGGCATCTACGGCCACTGGGCGAAGGACTGCCGTAAGCCGAAGCGTGATGAGCGCGCCAATTTGACGCAAGTCGACGATGATGCGCCCGCACTGCTGATGGCATAGGAGTACACGCTCGCCGAGACCACCGTGGATACGACCAACAATGTCATACTCGACGAGGTGCACGCTCAGGTGCATCTGGGCCGTGAGGACGACCACCACGGTGAAGCATGGTACCTCGACACCGGCACCAGTAACCACATGACGGGCTGTAAGGAGGTCTTCATCGAGCTAGACACTGGAGTCACGGGCTCCATCACGTTTGGGGACAGATCCGTCGTCGACATCCGAGGGCGTGGCACGGTGATGTTTACGTGCCAGAACGACAAGCATTGCGCCCTCACTGGCGTGTACTTCATCCCGAAGCTACGAAGCAATATCATCAGCCATGGGCAGCTCGATAAGAACGGCTGCCAAGTCTTGATCGAAGGCAGCGTGCTCTCGATTCGAGATCATCAGCAATGCCTCATCGCCAAGGTAAAATGTGCCCAAAACTGACTGTACATTCTATCTCTTGATATTGTACAACCAGTATATTTAGCAGCATGACTCAATGACGATGCATGGCGGTAGCATGCACGGTTTGGCACCTCAACTTTGAAGCACTCAGGAAGTTAGCTCGCCGCAATATAGTGCACGGGCTACCACAGATCGAACAAGTCAATCAAATTTGTGATAGTTGCCTTGTCGGGAAGCAGCGCCACATGCCATTTTCGCAAGAGACCAAGTACCGTGCTGACAACTTGCTAGATATCGTTCACGGTGATATCTGCGGGCCGATCACACCGGTGACACCTAGTGGTAAGCTCTACTTCTTGCTCCTGGTCGATGATTTTAGCCGCTACATGTGGTTGACGCTACTTGGTTCAAAGGATGAAGCGCCGACAGCCATCAAACACTTTCAAGTCCATGTCGAGGTGGAGATAAGGCGCAAACTACGCACGCTCTGTACTGATCGTGGGGGCGAGTTCACATCTGTAGCATTTGGTGAGTATTGCATAGGCCTCGGCATCAAACGACAACTCACAGCACCATACTCACCACAGCAGAACGGCGTCGTCGAGTGCCAAAACCAGACGGTCGTCGCGATGACGTGTAGTCTTCTGAAGGCAAAGGATATGCCAGAGAAGTTCTGGGGCAAGGCGGTCATGCCGGCTGTCTACATCCTCAATCGCTCGTCAACACAGAGCATCGACGGCAAGATGCCGTACGAGGCATGGCACGGATACAAGTAAAGTGTGCACTTCCTCCGCACCTTCGGCTGTGTCGCACACGTCAAGGTGGTCAAGCCAAACTTACAGAAGCTAGAAGATCGCAGCAAGCACATGGTCTTCATCGGCTACGAGTCCGACACCAAGGCGTACTGGGTATAAGACCCCGCCGGCAAGCGTGTGCACGTCACACGCGACGTTGTCTTCGACGAGGAAGCCAAGTGGGACTGGGGCGTGCAAGACAACATTGGTGAGACATTTACTGTTGAGTATACTATACCACATATGGAACACGCAGGCACGCCAGTGCACGGGGGTGGTGATCCATCAACACCAGTGGCACCCAGTCCAGGGCCGTTGACGCCAGCATCCGGGGCAGAAACATCTGACTCGGTGGTACAACGTGGAGTGGAATTTGTCTCGCCACCCACCAATGCCTCGGCCATGCTCGACATCGATGACGATGGGCCACGTAGGTACAGGACCTTGGCGAGCTTGCTTGACACGACCATCGTCCGTGAGCTCGATGTCGACGAGCTTCTCCTCATTGTTGACGAGGAACCTACCACTTTCTTTGAAGCCAAGAAATACCGATGTTGGCACCAAGCGATGCTCAAGGAGATGAGCTCCATTGAGAAGAACCGTCCATGGCACCTCATAGACCTCCCACCCGGCCATCGTCTGATCGGTTTGAGGTGGGTCTACAAGATCAAGAAGGATGAGCACGGTGCCGTCCTCAAGCACAAGGCACGGCTCATGGCAAAAGTCTATGTGCAAAGGCAAGGAGTGGACTTCGAGGAAGTGTTCACGCTAGTTGCTTACCTCGGGTCCGTCCGTTTATTCATCGCACTTGCCGCGCATGAGGGGTGGGTGGTGCACCACATGGACGTGAAGATGACGTTCCTCAACGGTGACCTCAAGGAGGAGGTGTACGTTGCCCAACCTCCCGGCTTTGTTATCGAAGGACAGGAGCACAAAGTGCTGAAACTTGACAAGGCACTCTACGGGCTGCGGCAAGCACCGAGGGCTTGGAACACCAAGCTTGACAGTTGCCTACTGTCACTTAGTTTCCACCGGAGTGCACAGGAGCATGCTGTGTATACACGCGGCAAAGGTCCAGCTCGCCTACTTGTGGGTGTGTACGTCGATGATCTCATCATCATCGGAATGGACCCACAAGATATTGCCAAGTTCAAGGAGGAGATGAAGGCCTTGTTCAAAATGAGTGACTTAGGATTGCTTACTTTCTACCTCGGCATCAAGGTGCAATAGTCCAATGGCTTTATCACCCTTAGTCAGAAGGCATATGCGCTCAAAATCTTGGAGGAGTGGCATGATGGATTGCAACCCGTGCCACATCCCTATGGAACCGAGGTTAAAGCTAAGCAAGGTTAGCTCATCCCCTCTGACTGATGCCATATCCTACAGGAGCATCGTCGGGAGCCTCCGGTACTTGGTGCACATGCGCCCAGACATCTCGTACGTGGTGGGCTACGTGAGTCAGTTCATGAAGAACTCGACCACCGAACACCTTGCTGCCGTCAAGTGCATCCTTCGCTACATCGCCGGCACACGTCACTTTGGTTGTCTCTACACAAAGAAGGTGAAGAAACCACGGATGATCGGCTACAGCGACAGTGATATGGCAGGTGACATCGACACCCGCAAGAGCACCACTAGCATATTATTTTTTCTCGGTCATAGCCTCATTAGTTGGCAATCTCAGAAGCAGAAGGTCGTAGCATTGTCATCCTGCGAGGTCGAGTATATTGTCGCGACAACGGCGGCATGCCAAGGCATTTGGCTTGCAAAACTCCTTGGTGACTTAAAGAACAAGGAGGTCGGCAGCGTCATGCTCAAGGTAGACAACAAATCTGCCATCTCCCTCAGCAAGAATCACATCTTCCATGACTGAAGCAAACATATTGATACAAGGTATCATTTCATTCGAGAGTGTGTCAAGAGAGGGAAAGTTGAGGTCGAGTACATCAACACCGAAGAACAGCTCGCTGACATTCTTACCAAGGCACTCGGGTGAGTCAAGTTCATTGAGATGAGATAGAAGCTCGGCATCATAGAGGTAAATCTCATGCAACAGGCTTAGGGGGTGATTTGTTAGAGTTAATCATGTTGAGAAGATTAAAACGGTTGTTATTTGGATTTCAATGAATCCCTAGTCTTTAGGAATTTTATTTGTTCTATACCGTTAATTTGTTTTGATTTGTTAGTTAGAATATGGTTAGAGGGTGCTACTTTTATGCATTCTGTTAGAGTTATAAATGGCTATTTAAAGGCCAATTTGAGGTTGAACATAATACAAATTATTCATTCCAAGAATCAAATACTCCTCTCGTCTTACAATGGTGAGCCCCTGATAGAAAAAATCTCTACTTCATATTTATTTATATATTAAATATGATTCTATTAGATTAGGTTCAATTTTAAATCAATAATATTCATATTTTGTTTTTGTTTTCGTCTTACATGCCCCACCATATATGCATCGGAGAAGGTAATTACATGGTGTTTATACATGTTATACAAAATTATGACCTCTTGATTGCTATGAACTTGTAATTGATGCATTGTTTAATCTTATGGATATTTGAACCTCATACAATTGGTTGTCATTTTTCTTTTTGTATTTATTACTTTTACCTTGTTGTTAGCAAGGTTTGAAGTACCCACAAAATTGACAGAGAACCGTATAAACTACCAAAACCATTACTGAAACCGACCGATTCAAAACAATAGAAACCCCCAAAACTAGCTAAATCGGACCTCATAGGAAGGGTATACTGTTAATGATGAGGACATCATGTCCCAAGTACAAAGATCTACCAACGTAGAAGATGATGCAACATAGCTTTAATATGGATCAAAATTTAAATTTGAACTTTGAATTCAGATTTCAAATTGTTATTCTATTTTTTCATTTGTTTTTATTATTGTCTAGTCTCTAGGAGGAGGTTGTGTGGTTGTTGGATTGTTGTCTTTTTGTTGCTACTTGTCTATTCCTTAGAAATTGGTTACTTGGTTGGTGGTTTGTTTGATGTGAACCTATTTATATCCTTGTTTGAGGATAAGGAAATGCAATGAATGAATGAAAAAAAGTTTTTTTCTACTTCCTTTATGGCCGAGATAGCCAAAACCCCCTCTTTCTTCTAACCCCCCTCCCCTCCCCCCCCTCCCCGGCACCCTTCTTCCCCCTCCAGCAATAGCAGCAGTACTCGACAATAGCAACAGCTGCAATAGCAGCAAGAGTCACCAAAACAGCAGTAGCTGCACCAGCAGCAGGTGCAGAAGCAGCAACATGAGCTGCAACAGTAGTGGGAGCAGAGGCAGCATCGATCGTACAAGCAAAAGCAGAAGTTCCCCTCCTTCTAGGTAATCCCTCGACGTTCCGACTCTACCCCCCCCCCCCCCACCCTCTTCATTCTAAATCAAGTCTTCATTCTAAATCAAGTAAATATGACTACTACACCTACCATCCAATATGCTATTAATAAGCTGCTGATCTACCCATAATTTGAATACTTCTACAAAAGAAAAAAAAAGTAGAATTTGTTGTTATCAACCTACATAATAAATAGAGAACTATCATAATTTCGTGGTAATTTGATTCAATTCTCTATAAGATCTAAGGTTGCATGTTAGCTTATGATCTCTTGCCTAATATAACCATTAATTTTAGTGACCTAAAAATTCTTTGGTAATTAGTATAGGCTAATATGAACTTACCTTAATCCAATTTAATTTGCTAATTTTAATTATAATTCATTCTGCATCAAGTTTGGTATTAAAGTATGGTTTAGGTTTCTGTTTGCATTAGATTCTTTCAATTTGTGCATTGAGAACATATAGGATTTTGTTAGGACCCATATGACATTACATGAGTACCCATAGCAGTAGACAATACCAACCCACTCCTGATATGGCCCCTGAACAAGATCAAATGTTATAAGATATTCTAAACTGCCTCATTAACATAGAAAATGACATCAATGTGCTAAAAATGTCTAATGAAGGTACTAGAAATTGAATTAAAAGACTTGAAAGTGAACGTCGTAGAACTCCTAACCTGTCGGATGAGGGTTTCCATCATAGTGGTCATTGAGAGATGGATAGAGTCAAACATAGGGGTTCAAATCATCGTAGGGATGAACTAGTTGGACATCAAGACTATAGGCAACGCCAAAATAATCTGAATAGGGATCGATATAGAGGCCTTGATCACCGTCAGAATGACCTCGTCAGATATTATGACTATATGCCACCCCGAAGACCTCATCAGGACCTAGGAGACGAGAGGATCATGAGAAGCGTAAAAATAGAAGCGCCTACTTTTGACGGTCAACTAGGCCCACAAGTTTTTATCGACTAATGACAGACATGAACCACTATTTTCGGTAGTATGATGTCTGAGACTAGAAAAGTTTGTTTTGCCATAATGAAGCTTGTTGAACAAGCTAAGTTACATGGGCAAAGTGTTGAGCCATTGTTGGTACAAAGGAGGCAAGAACTCATTCTTACATGGGATAAAATGAAAGATACTTGCCAACTTCCTACCGACAAAGGCTCTTAGACCAATGACAGAAACTGACCCAAGGCAATCGTCCGATCATGGAATAAATCTCTAAATTCAATGAATATTTAAATCGATGTGAAGTGACTGAAGATGCTGGAATGACCCTTTCTAGGTTTTGGTCTGGGCTTCGAGATGACTTACAATGTGAATTGTTTTATGCGTGAGGTGACATCCTTAGAGTATGCTTATCAATTGGTTGAAGATCTTGACATATTTTAGAGACCCTCTTTCAATAGGCAGTGTGATTTATGGGTTACCCCTAACAGACCCAATAAGTCAAGCCCTAGGACTAATCAGTCCCAGCCCAAGACAAAATCTAGTGCACCACCGTCGTCAAGAAACACTAACGAAAAGGGATTACTTAGAGATGCTCCAAAGGCCAATCCTCATACTGAGTGTTATAGGTGTCATGGTTATGGTCACTATATATATCAGTGTCAAACTTGAACCCTCCTTGTAGATGATCAACCCAACGAATACTAGGATGACAACGTAGTAGAACTTGAACCATACTTAGGTTAGTACGAAGGTGATCATCCTAAAGACGGTGGATATATGGCTATCATTAGGAGTTCCTCGACCTTTAGGAATGTTGATAGGGAGGGTGGACCCTTGACTTAGTGTTGTTTGATGTGTTTTGTCACAAGATAGAGACACTGACGATTGACGTCGTACCTCCATTTTTTACACCTTTATTAGAATTCGTAATCAATCATGTATGGTGATTTTGGATAGCGGGAGTTGTGTTAACGTCATTGTCTCTAACATCATAGCCAATACTGGTCTTAAGACTTAACCTCACCATAATTCGTATAAGATTAGATGGGTAAATGAGTCATCCATCAGTGTTAAGGAGAGATATCTTCTTTCTGTAGAGTTTACTATTTATAAGGACAAGGTATATTACGATGTGATTAAGATCGATGTAAGACATATCATTTTAGAAAGACCTTGGCTATTCAATTTAGACATCACCCTTTATGGTCGTTCTAACTCTTGCACCTTCATGAATAAGGGTCAAAAGATTAGGTTCAATCCTATGCAACTAAAGCCTAATCCAAATATTGAGAAGAGTGTAACTTCTCATAAGAAGAAAGGGCTTGTCCTTGTAGGCTCTAAAGAAATAGAAGGTGAGATTGCTAAAGGGACCATAATAGTTGCCTTGGTTGCTAGAAAAGTCTAGGATAACTCCCCAGAGCAGGTCCTAACTGAAGCAATCCCTGTCCTAGAGGAGTTTAAGGATGTTTTCTCTGAGGATTTCCTAAACTGTTTACCACCTATACGTGACATCCAACACGCTACTGAGCTTGTTCCGGATGCAACCCTACCTAATATGCCGCATTATCGACTAAATCCTGCTGAGCAAGCAGAGTTAAGACAACAAGTCGAGGAGTTATTAGGTAGAGGGTTTATCAGAGAGAGCAGGAGCCCTTGTACGGTACCTGCCCTTCTGACTCCAAAAAAAGATGGTAATGGAGGATGTGTGTAGATAGTCGTGCGATCAATAAAATAACAGTAAAATATTATTTTTCGATTCCCAAACTGGACGATAAGTTAGATATAATATCGGGAGCCACTATCTTTTCAAAGATTGATCTCAAAAGTGGCTACCATCAGATTCGTATTCGTCCAGGGGATGAATGGAAGACCTCTTTCAAGACAAAAGACGGTCTTTACGAGTGGTTAGTCATGCCCTTTGGTCTATCCAACGCTCCTAGCACCTTTTTGAGAGTAATGACGCAAGTGCTTAGACCTTATATGGGTAGATTCTTGGTTGTGTATTTTGATGATATACTTATCTACAGTCAATCTAGGGACCAACATGTAGATCATTTAAGACAAGTGTGTGCTATGTACGCAAATAGAGCCTGTATGCAAACCCTAAGAAACGTACATTCTTTATTGAAGAGATTATTCTTTCTAGGGTTTGTTGTATCTTCTGCGAGAATCTTTACGGCTGCCTGAGCCCCGGACCATTAGAGATGTTAGAAGTTTTCATGAGCTAGCAACTTTGTATCGTCGGATTATACGAGATTTTAGCCCCATCATGGTCCCCATAACTGATTGTTTAAAGAAAGAAGCTTTTGAGTGGTCAACTACCGCCGCCAAATCATTCAAAGACATTAAGAAGAAGATGACGGAGGCTTCTGTTATGCACCTTTTTTGATTTTTTTTAAGTGTTTTGATGTTGCATGTGATGCTTCTGGCATAGACATAGGTGGGGTCTTGGCCCAAGAAGGACATCCAGTAGCTTTCTTTAGCAAAAAATTGAACGAGGCCAAGCAGCGGTACTCCACCTATGATAAGGAGTTATATGCGGTCATTCAGTCCCTTCTCCATTGGCGACATTATTTACTATCGCATGAATTCATTATATATTCTAATCATGAGGCCTTAAGATACCTTAATTCCTAGAAGAAATCGAATGCTAGACACAGTAGGTGGTTGAGTTCTTGCAAGGTTATACTTACGTGTTAAAACATAAGGCGAGAGTTGAGAACAAAGCCACGGATGCGCTTAATGCGCTTAGCCGACGTATAGCTGTACTATTTGGCATGAGTGCTAAAGTTGTTGGCTTTGATAAAGTCAAAGAAGAGTATGAGTTTTCCTAATTTTGGTGATATTTATACACTTTTAAGAGATGGGTTAACTCATGAGATAAATGGCTTTCTGTTGAGGATGGCTATTTATTTTGATTAAGCAAGCTACGTATCCCACGTAAGTTATTGAGAGATTTTCTGGAATAAAAATTACATGCAGGTGGTTTGTCCGGTCACTTTGGGCAAAATAAAACTTGAGAAGTTGTTGAGGATCAATTTTACTGGCCTAGTGTCAAAAGAGATGTTGAAAAACTCACCGGTCAGTGTCGTACTTGTCAACTAAGAAAAAAATTGAAACAAAATACAGGCTTGTATACTCCGCTTTATGTACCTAACCATCCATGGATAGATGTTAGTATGGATTTTGTGCTAGGTTTACTAAATATCCTTAGGAAACACATTCCATCTTTGTGGTAGTAGACCGTTTTTCTAAGATGGTCATATGGTCTGCACCCGTAAGTCTGCATTCCTCAAAATCATTGGTTTGACCTCATAATTTAAGGCAACTAAAATTTAAATTCTCTTCCATTTTCTCAAAATTCTTTTATTGCTCAATTATTTATATATGGATCACTAATTCATCAGGGCCTTAAGGATTTGCATTGCCTAAAATTCCCTTCCTCGATTGTTAGTGGATTTATTTTATATTCTAAATTTATCGAAGGTCTTTTCCATTTATAATTTCAACATTTAAACTCTTATCATTTATCCACTGAAGATGATCAACGGGTCAACATGAAGTTTAAAGCCATATTATAATCCTCGAATATGTATAACCTCGATATTAGTCATCAAATTATAATTACACTAAATTCTCAAATTTTAAAAGCAGTTAGAGTTTATAGTTACTAAAATCTTTATCACTCATGCATGTATTCTTTGAGTCACTAATTCTTCATCTTGGATTACCCGGCCAAAATGCCTTATGTTTATTATTATTTATATCATCCGTCATACTCATAAGGATATTATCTGGGTTTCAACTAGACTGGTCCAATCATGGTCTAGTAACCTTAGCCTCCCTAGTATAGATCCAACCAGATAATCATTAAATAATGTAACTTCCAATCTTTCAAAAAAAAATTATTTTATTATATCAAGGCTAATAACCCTCGTGAACCTCTTCTTGTCACCAATCACATTGTTTTACCTTAATATAATAAAATATAATATAATATAAAATAAATTATATATATATATATATATATATATATATATATATATATATATATATATATATATATATATATATATATATATATTGAAGGTTGAGAAATATGCATAGATGTTACATTTCTAGATTAGGTAAAATGGATTGACTACATTAGATGACGAGTTCCAACAAGGTAAGCCATGTGTAGTTGGATGATAAGTATATCGAGGATAAACTAAACTTGAAAAACCTATATATATAGCGCTCACACTTCTATTACTCCATATTAGATATATTATAAATAGGACAATCCTTGATTCCAACTATTGTATTTATCTAAGTACATCTTATCTAAATTTAAAAGGTGCGCCATTTGGTTTGCTAAACATCAATCATTCAAACCATAGATCAACAGTCTATCTAATTATTTTAGCGTAATCAACAAGTTAACATTACTTAAGGAGGTAATAAGGATCTAAGTCTGACACTAGAGATCTTAACATAACTAGAACTTTATACCACTATGACCTTCTCTCTCAAAGTTCTCTTCCCTTGAGTCAAAAATCCATCCACACATCATTTGTGCTGTTGAGAATTATGGAAACTTATTTAGTCCTACATTGGATAGAAAGTAAGGAGGAGGCTAGCCTCCTCCTATATATATGTACCTCCTCTTTGAGAAATAAATCAATTAAGTATTTCTAAATGGTATCAGAGCCAAAGCTCTGAATCCTTTTTCAAATATATATATATATATATATATATATAATTTTCCTTTCTCTCTTCTCTCACCCGACGCACCCCCCCCCACCCGCCTTCCTCTGTGCGTGGAAGCCCCCCCCCACCCTCGGGTGTCATCAACGTTTCCTGCCGGTGTCGTCAAACCCATCGTTGGATCATGGATAATCAGAGAGAAACTCTTGTGTGGTCCTCTAATTTTGATCTCAACGTGGGTTCTGAGATTAGAGAGCATACTTCCTGAAAAGTTTTGCACAAATCTCTATTTCTAGCCCTTGTTCCGACAAGTTCTATCTATCGTGCATCTCTCATGCCACATGAGTTTAGGGGTGTACAAATAGATGGAGAAAGTTGTGATCGTATATAGGCGTATAATACATGTTTAAGTTGTGTTTAACCTCGTCCATGTGTGCAACTGTTGAGATGGAAACACATGTGACTAGTCAGGAGTTGAAAGAGATACTAGAGGGGGTGGCCAGGATATTTTAGACCAAATTAGAGGAGACCTCATCCAGTAAGGGAGTCATACCCGAACCAAAACTATCATAGGTGATAAAGAAGATAAGAGTTGATGTCCAATGACATCAAACTTGAGGGGACGAGAAACTACCTAAGTTGGTCTAGGAGGGTGATGTTGAACCTTCAGACCGAGGGACTTGAAAAATATATAAAGGGATAGTGCATTGAGCCAGAGGATAAGATGAGTGTTGAGTGGAGCATATGGAGTCACCTTAATTCTCTGGTGGTTTCTTGGATGCTGACGTCTGTGTCTCCATCCATAGCTGGGATGGTAGGGTCAATCTGCAGTACAACTGATGTTTAGAAGATATTAGCTGGGATATACTCTGGAGCTGGAAGTGTCATATTGATGATGGAAGTTAAGAAAAAGATTGATGCTACCACACAGGGGGAGAGACAGTACTCCAGTATACAGCGAAGCTACATCATTTATGGGAGGACTTGGATCACTATGATCCGCTATCATTATAAAACCTGACAAATATTCTCCTTGGAAAACAGTACCTTGAGTGTAGGCATGTGGCTCATTTTCTCAAGGGTCTGAAACCACAGTTTGAGGCTAAAAGGGTAGCAATGTGTGATCTGCCATCTTTTTTATTCCTGGATGAGGCTGTTTCATCGATGGAGCAAGAGAAGATCAGACAGAAAGTGATGAAAGGAAAGACCTCACCCGCTGTCTGCTCGGCATTAGAGATTCCTAGTTCTTCCATCAGCGATGACAGGGAGTGCTACAATTACGAGAAAAAATGGTACCTCAGCTATAACTACCCTCAATCCCATAATTATGGTCATGGTCGAGGAGGTAAAGAGCAGAGAGGTGGACGTACAGGTCAAGGAGGTAGAGGACATGGAGGCAGGGGAGTTTTTCACCTAGTTGTGCCAGAGGAGACCACTACTAAGATGAATGGAGCCGAGATGGTAGAGTTGCAGGAACTACGTCAGTTCAAGCTTTAGGTTGAGAGTTCTAAGGGCAAGGGACGGGCCCCTCAGGATCTGGCTGACACTACCTATCTTGGTAACTTTACTGGTTATACTGCTCATATGAGTAATATTATCTCGGTTCAGGCACTTTCATCCACTAAATCTTATACTGATTTAATTATAAACTCATGTGCATCTAGGCATATCACAGGTGCATCTAGTGAGTTTTTATTATATTATTCGAGCAAATATATGCATCTCGAGATAGTTTAGACTGTTGATGGGACATCTTAATCCATCAGGGGTACTGTCTCGGTCTATTGTACTTTATATGTTACACTATCATCTATCTTGCATATTCTTTTATTTTTGGTCAACTTACTTTCTATTAGCTCTCTCATTTATCAATTGAATTGTATTGTTCTTTTTTATCAGAATATGTGTTTTTTCCAAGAGAAGGCCATGAAAAAGAGGCTTGGGACTGGCATCAGGCGTGATGGCCTTTGGTACCTGGATAGGGAGGTTGTAATAATCGCTGCTACTATTAGTGGAGGGCCAGAGACAGAAGCAAT
This sequence comes from Iris macrosiphon, assembly GCA_036927795.1. NCBI lineage: Eukaryota > Viridiplantae > Streptophyta > Magnoliopsida > Asparagales > Iridaceae > Iris > Iris macrosiphon. The sequence continues at coordinate 97,366,467 of JAYESA010000004.1, forward strand.
GCTTCAACACTGTAGATTGGGACATTTATTTTTTGATAGTTTGAATAAGTTAGAACCTAAGATAATGCATAAAGTAGACAAAAAAATATTATTTTGTAAGGCTTATGAACTTGGGAAGCATACACGTTCTACTTATAAAATGTATGGTCTTCGAAGTCTTGAGCCATTTGCACTTGTTTATTCTGATATTTGGGGACCATGTCCTACTACTTCCATCAGTGGATTCAGATGGTTTGTTACCTTCATTGATTGCTACTCATGTATGACCTGGATCTACATGATGAAACAGAAATATGAGGTGCACAAATATTTTTAAGACTTCTCAACGTATATGAAGACCCAGTTTGGAGTAAATATAAAGATTCTTTGAACATATAATGGGACTGAGTACACTAAAAAGGAGTTTGTGAATTTTATCTTTAGCCAGGGGATTTTTCATCAAGCCACTTGCCCAGACACTCATGCTCAGAATGGGGTGGCTGAATGCAAGAATAGGCATCTACTAGAAGTGGCACATTCTTTAATGTTGATAACGAATGTGCCAAAGTTCTTGTGGAGTGACGTTGTTATGACAGTAGCTTATCTAATTAACAGGATGACGTCAAGAGTATTAGGGATGAAGACACCATGTAAGATGCTCTTGGGCTCTAATATTTTTATTCTTCCATCCAGATTATTTGGCTGCACATGTTTTGTGCGAGATCACAGAATGATGATGAGCAAGCTGGATCCACAAGTAGTTAAATATATTTTTGTGGGCTATTCATCAAGTCAGATAGGATACAAGTGTTGGTGTCCCACTGAAAGAAGGATGTTTGTTAGTATGGACGTGACCTTACGGGAGTTCAAACCATTTTATAGGAAAAAGACATAATTAAGTTCCTTGTTCGAGGATGGATCTACTAATGCTAGTAGAGAGGGAAAGAATGAGAGTAGCATCGTAGTTGGTATGATTCTATGTCATTTTGAGTCACCGAGTAGTGATGGTGTCCCAGGGGGAGCCGACAGCCAGAGGGAGCTGAGAGTATGTATAAAGCATGAGCATTATGAGCAGCAGGAGCAGCAGCAGCATAAGGTTCCTCCTTCTGTGCCTAGGCCAGTATCCATAAATGCTGATGTCCCAAGTTTCTCTTCTCTAGGACCTTCTTCAGCTCTTCCACCTGAGTCACCTGGTAAAAATTCATCCTCTGATGCTTCTAATACTCTTATCTTGCTTCATAGGACTTCTAGAGTCAATGCTGAAAAACCTTCAACTAAGTTTGGCAGTTGGGATACTGACATTGCAGATTATATTTCATATGCATCCACTCTACCTGCGTATAAGTTATTCCTTGCATCATTAGATCCAGTGCTTGTACCTAACAACTGGCAGGTAGTTAAGCATGATCCTAGGTGGTTGAGTGCCATGCAGGAGGAACTTCAGGCCTTGAAGAAGAATGACATATGGGAGTTGGTACCACTGCCAGCTAAAAAGTGTAGTATTGGATGTAAATGGGTTTATACTGTTAAGCAGACTCCAGAGGGCAAGATTAACAGGTATAAGGCCAGATTGGTTGCAAAAGGCTATAGCCAAACTTATGGTATCGACTATGACGAGATATTTGCTCTAGTGGCAAAGATGAGCATTGTACGAGTGTTGGTGTCATGTGCTGCCAACTTCAATTGGCAACTATATCAGCTAGATAATAAGAACGCATTTTTGCATGGGGATCACCAAGAGGAGGTGTATATGGAGATTCCACCAGGCTTTGTTAATTCACAAGCAACGGGGAAGGTATGCAAATTAAAGAAGTCTTTGTATGGGCTAAAGTAGTCTCCGAGAGCATCGTTTGATAGATTCAGGCTTGCAGTCTGTGGTATAGGGTATAGGTAGTGCAATGGAGATCATACTGTATTTTATAGGCACTCTAAGACTCGTATCACCGTTCTTGCAGTCTATGTTGATGATATTGTAATTACTGGAGACGATACTGAGGAGATCCTATGGCTGAAGAAAAGACTTGGAGAGCAATTTGAAGTTAAGGATCAGAAGCAGTTGAAGTACTTTCTCGAAATTAAAATTACAAGGTCATAAAAGGGTATAGTGCTTTCTCAGTGAAAGTATGCTCTGGACCTTCTTTCAGAGACAGGAATGCTGGGTTGCAGGGTTGCTTCTACTCCTATCGAGCAGAATTACAAGTTGTGTACTGAGGGTGGTGATCCGGTGAGTAAGGAGCAATATCAAAGATTAGTTGGTCGGCTTATATATCTTTGTCATACGAGACCTGATATTACTTATGCCGTGAGTGTGGTGAGTAGATATATACATGATCCCAGAGAGCAGCATATGGAGGTAGTTCACAGAATTCTCAGGTATATTAAAGAAAGTCCAGGAAAGGGGATATGGTTCAGAAGTTCTGGACATCTGAGAGTTGAAGGCTACTGTGATGCCGATTGGACGGGTTGTATGGATGATCACAAGTCCACTACAGGTTACTGTATTTTTGTTGGAGACAATCTTATATCTTGGTGCAGCAAAAAACAAAATATAGTAGCTTGGTCTACACCTGAAGCTGAATACAGGACTATGGCAATTAGCCTTTGCAAGATGATGTGGGTGAAGATCTTTTTGGCTGAGATATATTTATTTAGAGGAGACTCCCTACAACTTTGGTGTGACAACAAATCGGTAATTGATATTGTAAACAATCATGTACAGCATGTTCGCACCAAACATGTGAAGATTTATCGGTTCTTCATCAAGGAGCAGCTGAATAGAAAATAGAAAAGTTTTGACTTTGAGCTATGTGAAATTAGCAAAACAGTTAGTTGATTGTTTAACTAAAGGTTTGGGTTCTAGTGAGTTTGACATCTTTTGTAACAAGATGGGGATGATTGGTATCTATCGTCCATCTTGAGGGGGAGTATTGAGTTATGGGAACTTATTTAGTCCCACATTGGACAGAAAGTAAGGAGGAGGCTAGCCTCCTCCTAATATATGTACCCCCTCTTTGAGAAATAAATCAATTAGGTCTTTCTACATGCGCTATAGCCATAATTGTCTTCGTTGTTCTATAAAATATTGAGGTTTTATAATAACTCAAAAATCTAAATTGTTCACCAAGGATTTATCCAATCTTAGTCTAGTGTTCATGACTTCAATTGGTGTATACCTCTCTCAATACTCAGTTTCTATTAATCACCAATAGAAAACTCAAATTCTCCCACATGTTTTCTCCAATATTTTTCTTTAAGCCTTGAGATTAAAATCTATTCATTTCTTGATTCATATAGATACATTCCCTTATAACTTATGTTATCATGTTTCCCTTAAGTTCTCCAAGCATAGCCTTAGGTTCAGACCTCAAAATACATTCCCCTATATTAATTTACCAATATTTATTTTTATTACAATTTTATTTTCATATTTTCTCTCTTTTATCGTATAACTAATCATATTCTCCTATATCATCCTTGAGTTTAAATTTTATTATGCTTCAAAATAGTCATTTAATCTTTTATCGGTGTCCTTTTTGTTAACCTTGATATATTTTCACTTAATCCTTAAATCTGATTACTAAATTCTATTATCCCTATGTATTTATTTACTTCTGACATAAGCATAATTTTATCATGTATTTATCCTTTTATACTTTCTAAATATAATCCTTGAAATTGAATGCAATCGTAAACCAGTGATATATTTGTACATCTTCATTCCAATATCGATTTTAAAAATTTATCCCAGGTATAATGTCATACTATTACATTCAATTTAATTCCCCTCATAATATAGCATATCATAACATATTCTTTTAAATTCATATTCCCTCTTCTTCTTTCTTTCTTCTTCTTCTTATTCTTCATGAGTCATCATAGTATGAAAATGAATATCCCTCAATCACGAATTTACTCAGAATCATAATATCAGATAACCTTTCCCCAAAGTGATATCCTCAAATTCTATTTTCTTGAGTCTATAACATAGTTACTCTTATCACCATAGGCTATAACTATTCCCTAACATCTAACTATGCATTACATTAAAGCATTCCATAGTATTTGAGTTATTGCCATCAACCAATCCTTCTAGTCTCCACTCCAATATTTTTAAATTAGGCAAATGGGGTAGGGTTATCTAGTTTTAGGCTCTTGTTGCTAGAATCAATCCTTACAACAAGCCTTATACCTTCAATTAATTCTAGCTTAAGTATCTAGAAAATATCTACCCTAACACTCCGTATTATTTGTAAATATCTTTCTACCAAACATTTAATCAAGTATGTTTTCTTCCGTCTGGACGAGGATATGCTCCTTGATGAAATCATCGTTCATGAGCTTTCGTCTCTCCAAAATAGGGGAAGATGAGAAACAATGATACGGAATTCAAGAAAGACATGATCGAATACAAAATTGAGGTTCAAGGATGATAGTAAAGATAAAAAAAAATTCAATATTAGATGAGGATTGAGATCGTAACATAATTATCCTATTGCAGGCTCGCTTGGTACAGTGACGTAACCGAAACGATATGATATGACCTGCATGGGCCACCATAAGTTGGAGGCACTCAACGAAAAATGACTCTTGGCTCAACAACGTATTGAGCTATATCAAGCACGTCTTTCCGGAGCCTTCAACAAGAAGGTGAAGGAAGGAGCATTCCAAGTTGGTGACCTCCTCTTGACGATAAGAAGATCGATGGTCATGACACATAAGACGGCCAGTAAATTTCAAGATAAATGGGAAGGCTCCTTCTTGGTGGAATCAGTGTATTCCAACGGTGTGTATTGGCTCACAAAGCCTAATAGAGACTTGCTAAAGATGTCGATCAACGACAAGTTCCTCAAAAAGTACTATGTCTAAGCATGCACCCCCTTCATCTCCAACTAGTCAATTAGAATGTACAGCATTTACATTTCTATTCCATCCCGAGCAGGTACAAATGTACATTGTTTACATTTATTCCCCCCCCCCCCCAATGCATCATAAATCTATTTTCTATATTCAAGAGTCATAAATACGTAATAGATAATGGATCATCTAAAACAATTGAAGTAAAACCATATCAGAAATTATATGTTTGCCATGTCCACACTATCTATCACGTCCAGAATACCTCTGATATGGTTTTACTTCAACTTGTTATTTGTACTTAATTGTTTAAAGCACACAATAGATAATAAGTCTATCAAAATTTGTAAACTCCCTCACCCAAAAATAGGTATCCTGTGTGTATTTTATATTTCTTGTATTTGTTTTAGATAATTTTCAAATCAATTAAAATTCAATAATTTAATTTGGACACTTCACCATGGTTTGGACATTAATAATATAGGATGGCCCTAAAATCTGTCTCTCCTTCATAGGAAATAGCCTAAGCATGAGACACTACTTGTAGGATATTTTCATGGCACAGAAATTTGATCCCTTGGTGTTAGTATAAAATTAGTATAACGACCATAGATTAATTATTAAATATTTAGATAATCTATATATAATTTAATTGTGGTTATTTTCTAAATCCAATTTTTCTACAATTAACATCCCATAATTCTCCGTGTCAAAGTATGTAAATTCTCTTTTTATAGATTTGCGTAATATTTTCTATTACCTGTTTTGTGGATAAATATTTAATTAATTACTTGGTTAATTAGATAATATAATTATTTGATTTGTAACTAGATAAATATCTAATTATTAATTATAAAATATTTTTATAAAATATTTTGAGGTAGTTTATTAAAAACTTTATAAAGTAATTTGCTAGAATTTATTTGGTGTACAAATAATATTTTTGGGATTTGTTCTCATTTATATATGTAAATGTATATATATAAATAAATATAAGGTTAATAATAATAATAATAATAATAATAATAATGATAATGATAATGATAATGATAATAATAGTAATAATAATAATAATAGAATTAATAATAGTAATAATAATAGTATTAGTAATAGTGTTAATAATAATAAAAAGAAAAAGAAAAGAAAAGAAAAACAAAACATATTCCTAATTAAACCTAAACTACTTAATTCCTAATAACTAACCCCCAAACCCTATTCCTAAACTCCCCCCCAATACAGCAAACCTCCTAAACCCAACTAAGCAATCCCCCCCTCGTGAACCAACCCGAGCACTTCCCATCTCTATCTCCCTCTCGGTTTATATATATACACACGTGAATGCAAAACTCCAAACCCTAATCCATACTAAAACCCTAACCTACTAGTCGACCCCGACGCCGGCGCCGCCGCATCCCGCGTCGACCGCCGCCGTCCCAGGCCGTCCCGGGCCCGCCGCTGGCCACCGCGTACCGCGCGTATGCAGAAATATCTCTCCGAGCACCCATCTTCTAGATATTTTATCTTCTTCATCTGTGATCCTTTTTGCGTGCGGTTTATTCGTGTACGCTCACAACCTAACCCTCTAGGATTTTTATGCAAACGGGACAAGTTTTCGTTCCCTAGATTAGTCAAAAAATCGACCGAAAAATGACCAGAAAACTGACCAAAATAGTTCAGAATTTTGTATCCAAAATTCCATGTTCACACCCAATTTGCCATCAACTGGTTTATTATTTTTAAAAACTAATTAAAGGGTTTTTCTTCTTCATATAATCGATAATTTTTCTATTCTTTTAGTTTTTGTTAATTTATTCTATGTGCAAAATTATTCGACCTCCAATTCGACCAAAAACTTATTTTTAAAATATTAGAAAATTATGATACGGAGCGCGTTCCGCCAAACGGGATCACCTCATCGCGTAACAATTGTACCAAAAAGCACGTATTGTATATCCTGACGTGTAGGCATTCGCAAAAACTGATTTGGACGTGTGTGCGCGTCGGAATCAACATGTATCCGTAAAAAATCTCAATATCGCGACTTTTGCAAAATATTGCATCATTTTATGTACGCTCGTCGAAATACGATAAAACTTACGCCATTGGAATCGTGGTATCACGCTGGTCCTGTGACTCAAGTTTCATGTGATTCTGAGATAGTTGACCAAGCCATCTATTTGCGGACTCTACGGTTGACTTTTAGGGCAAATTTATGTTCGACTCACTGGAATCCAAAATTGGACATACCGTTGAGTTCGTATTGATGTTTAGAATTTGTTTGACCTATAATTTATTCTAGTTAGAGACCTTTACTCCTGGTATGCTTTTCGGTACAAAGTGGCCCACATGTGGACCCACTTTGACCCAAAATTATCGTTTTGTCCCTGTCCAAATTGGACGAAAGGGTAATATTTTCTAGCTAACTCGCTTATTCTGGAAATGTTGGTGATATTTATTTCAGCATCCGGAGACGTTTATTCGGAGGACATAGTTTCTGATCATGTGTACTTGACACCTGGACGTTTATATTACGCAACTTTCTTGCCAGGCAAGTATACCTTGCCATTGTACTGTGATTTACATTCCATATGATGCATGTATTTTATTTCTGTCCATTTACTTCATATATTTTAATTGCTATATAAACTACGCGTCCAAGAATAACTTGGGTGCAACGACGGTGGCGTCGTATTTTATCTTTATTATATATATTATGCATGTTGACCTAGTTTTACGAGACCACCACATGATTGGAGGCATCATTAGGTTTTATTACACATCTATTACACGAGTATGAGTCTCATGTAGGACACGGACTTGCGTGACATGATGGCCTCATGTACGTATGCGACGTGCGATGGGGAATAACAGCTTATAGAATTTGCATTATTAGAAGACTTGGTAGTTATTAGAGATATCATCGTGTAACCCGTACGCTCCGCCGAGATGCGCGGTCATGATGACCACTATATATTATTATTATCAGACGGCCTCTGGCGTTCAAAAGACGACATACTTTGTAGGCCCCTGAATCTCCGAGAGAATCATGCTAATCCCATTTTAGCCAGATAGCCCACGTGTTGGAAAGTTATTCTCAAAGTACATTCGCATAGAAGGTTAGGCGACCCATTGGATATTTATTTTTCAGTACTTTATTGGCATGCTTTTATATATCTTGTTACGTCCCTCTGAGGACCTGGTCCCTTTTCAGGTGTAGACGATCATGACTATTGCAGGAGCACGGATCAGGACTTGCTACTTATCTCTATTTCGAGGAGGTCTTCTCTTCGAGTCTCATTGTTCATTAGATGATGTACTTATGTTGTTTCTTTTATATTCTAGTTGGTAGTGGATTTGTCTCCATCCAACTATTAGTTCTTCTCGACTAGTTCATATTTGGGTTATTGATATATTGGATTATTTATTTCTTTATAATTTTTGTGGATGAGATTTAGTTATGCCCTGTGACTTGTGATAATTATATACCACTTGTAAATTATTGTTCATAATACAGTGTACGTATGTGTTATGGTTTCCATATATTGGAGTTGCCATATACATACGGCTGGCATGCTTACGTATTTCTAGTCCCACGTATTTTGGGACTGGGGCATGACAAAATTCTCCATTGGGATGTCCTTAATAGCTACGATGTTATACTATGTCTATACTACCTCTAGTATAATATCTAATCACGCATACAATTTTGACGGAAGAGAAAAGTTTTATTGCTCTTGTAAGAAAGATGAGATGCGTCAGGGGTTTGCTACAACCCTAGCCAGAAACAAAACAAGGAAGAAGAAGAAGTATGCAAAAGAGAATAGAGGGTTTCTCTCTCTTACTTCTGCCATATTTATAGGTATGTTGCTGGGGATAGCAGCGGCGCCTTGATCTCTGAGCCGTCTTTATCCTCGTAAAATGACCGGATAACGGCGATGCCTCGGTTCTCGATTTGCGTTTATTCGAATGAATCGGTCGCCTCGAAATCTGTGTTAACGATGCCTTAGAATCCCAAGAGATCTTCTTGACGATTGAGACAAGATCTCTCATTTAATGGAGATTTGACATCTTGGCAGACTCTCCATGCGGCAGGAGGAACTATGCAGTGCCAAGCCCTTTCGTCCATGTTTTTTTTTCAAAATATTTCAAACTTATCCAAGTTTGAAAACTTTGAAAGGGTGTCTTGTAGAAGCATAAAAAAATTCAGAACATGCGCTCTTACTACAAGCTACATGCATACTAAAAGTTTAAAGCATCTATGTCTGTATCTATGCGACATAGGCAGTAGGCTTAAGAGCATGCGACAGGTAGCCAAGGCGCATATAAGCTTGCCGCATGATGTCACTTCTGTCAATCACAACATTAATGGCCCTGACGGCATTTATTACTCTGAGTGCCTCGTATTCAGTGCAAACAGCAGCCGTCGGTGCTTGCATCAGCAACATCATTACTTTTGTCAGATACTGCTGTGCGGTGCCACATGGTCTCACATGACAAGCCTTCATGTGACTTATTCTTGAGTAGCAGAATCAGTCCAGAAACTGAACTCAGCCCAACTACTTGAGCCCAATTTGCTAGCCCTAAACCTGGGTTCGGCCTAAGATCGGGTTCTAAACCATTCAATTTTGAATGTTTAGTGCACTAACCCATTGGATTCAAACCCAAAGTTTTAGTTTAGGTCTGAATTCAAAGTACTTACTATAGTAACTAATCGTATTTGGAACGTTGGGTTCAAATTTTCTAGAGCTATTCACTAGTTGAATTTAAATCTATAACCTAACTCCTGCCATTTGCTTCAACACCAAGTCTGTATCCATGGAGGACAGTACCCATGCTCACCAATTGCAAAATTGGATTGGACACAGAGTCTGTCTCGTGTCCAGGCTCTGTTTGGACACAAATTTACATAGTTCATTAATGAACTCAAATATGAACACTAGTAACACATAAAACTAATTCAAGAAGAGGAAATTAGAATCGTAGAGATATACCTGTGCTGAGTCGGTTTGAGATGAGTCGAGACTTCTCTCGTTTCAGACACAAGTGTTTCCATGTCCAATTTCAAACTGGACACTCTCTGAATCAATACAATGAACACACGTCGTGCAATAACAAGAAGGATTCAGAGTTCAATCCTTGAGTTTTTGATGATCAAAATCAAATCCGACACTGTGTCTATCAAAAACCGATTTAACAGATAAAAGGAGAGTGATCAAGAACTTACTTATGAGTTTGATTCGAACTTCCGTAATTCACCCGATCTCAATCCGACAATGTGTCTATCAAAAACCGATCCAACAGATCAGGAAGAATCAGAGGAAAGATTTGAATACGAAAATACTGAAAGTACTCAACATATAAAATACTTGTCGACGACTGGAGTTCCAACTTCGTCGTCTTCGATTTGCAGATCTTTGTGTCTATGAAGAACTAATTCAATCATTTAATTCACAGAGATTCGAGATCAACCGATCATTTTTACTTAAATCGGAGAGAAAGAAAAGAAAGATTCAGAGGACCCACCTATGCTCTGTATCCAAACTTCTCATAGACACAGCAAAATGTCGGACACGCGAGCAGGGGCGGAGGCACACGGTGCTTGCACTGGGCTGTAGCCCAGTGCAAAAAAAAAACAGTAAACTTTTTTTCATATATATGCTAAGCTCAGTGCAAAAAAAAAAAAAAAAATAGTAAATTTTTTATATATATATGCTAGTATAGACTTATAGTCCACCCAATACTGCATAAAGCTCACTCATTATACCAATCAACAGATGTGAAGAGCGAATCATTTGAGTCCAGAGACCTCAGACCCCGACTCTCTCACTCTCTGTCTCATAGTCTAGGGTTTATTATACAATGACCCGCGACTGATGACCGGAGACCCGTCACCCGCGAGGCCGCGACCCACGATCGAGATGCTTCGGGTGCTCCCCATCGCCGGGTGCTCCCCTTCTCCACACTCCAGCCCAACCGGCGACCAGGACGCTGCAAATGGACCTGATAGATTTATATGTACTATCTTCTAAAAGCTAATCTTATATATCTTTCCAGGTTGCTTGGTTGTTCAAGTAAGCTGCTCAGTTGTCACCTGAAAATGCAAATGTTCATACCTTATTTGGTGCCTAACAACTTGGAGTGCAAGAGTACTTTTTCCTCAAGATTTTGGCTTTTATTTTCAGATTCTTGCTTCATAGTATTCTTTTTTGAAATACATAGTATATCTTTGGAATAGATGGAAGCAATTATATTTGGTGAAAAATTATTAATTAGTAAATATTACCAAAATTTAGGCATAAATTTACAAAAAGAAATTCTATCGAATCATCGAATTTACAAAGAAAAGTCTGTCGAATTTTTGGCATAAATTTTTAGAATCTTATAGTAACTAGTAGGTAGCCCACCCTACTCCAAAATTCTGGCTCCGCCCCTGCACGCGAGCGACTGGATCACTGATTGAGGAAGATCAAACCCTTGTCGAGTGTTCAGAGCTCGTGCGCTAGATCAACTCATCGAGATTGACCCGATTTAGTATTCTTTGATCGATTTGGATCGGTTGTGATATCAACACTACAAGAAATAAGGGTGGGTGTCTTACGACGGTCGAAAACCATTTTAAAATCAGTATAAACCGTTGTGAAATCAATCTGCAACGGTTATTGGAACCATTATAAAAGCGAGCTTTGCAGATTCTTCTCGCAACGGTTAGAGGGGATATTGGCAACAATTCAATAAATAGTTGAAAATAATGTAATATACAACGGTTTTGACATTAATGCGTAATGGTTTCATAGCGTTGTTAAAAATATATTTGACAACAGTCAACAAACTGTTGTATGTATTGACTAATGTACGACGGTTACTAATTGTTGCCTAAATGATTTATGCAACGATTAAGAACCGCTACGGATAATAGGCAACTGTTGAAAACCATTGTAGATAAATCTGTAGGACAACGATTAAGTAATGGTTGCGAAAAGAATAAGCAACGATGTGAGAAACAGTTGCCAAAATGATAAATGTGCAACGGTTTCGAACATGCATTTGCACAGATTCAATTTGTATGACAACAATTATATTCAAGTGATCTGCAACAATTTTAGTACCCGTTGAGAATATAATTAAGTGACAATGGTTATATAAGGATATTGCAACGGTTTGTAGATATTACCAAAAACTATTGTCAAATCTTTTTTACAACACTTGCGAAATCCTTACAATGAATTTTTTTTATTTTCTCACTACAAAAAATAATTTTTCTTGACGGTTTTTCTATGTCAAGATAAATAGAAACTTTTATTAACTGTGGCCTAGATGACGGGTAATGGCCGTCAAGAAAATATTTTCTTGACAGAACATAACATAAACAAACACTTTACAAAATGACATTATTTTATTAAAACATATCGTTTGTACATCGCAAACACTTAAAAACTATACAAAAACAATAAATTTTGTCATACAACAAACTTGTAAATTTTTCTAGATCTTGAACTTGTTGTGGCTGGATAGGTGGGGGAGTGGATAAGTCTTTCTTATTCTTGGGCTTCTTCTTGATATTGATATACCAACATCCTTCTTGATATCCCCATCTTCATCAATATCATTCTCATTAGCCTCCTACATAGAAAAAATCACAAGTACTTTGAGGAAAACATGATATCTAGAAGCATTTAAGAACATAATTATCAGTAAATTCCACAAATACAAGTTACCTTTTGGTAAGTCATAATTGATGCATCTATACAATAACACCTGCAGCGACCCATTTCTTTAAATCGATACTGAAAAGTAGTAAGTAGTACCTTAGTGCAGCATTATTCCAGTTCAATCATAGATCTCAAATCATATAGGAATACAACTTTTACATCTTAGCTTACATATATAACACTACAATAAATGACTATTCCAGGGCTGGATGCAAGATGTTGAATTCCCTGCCAAATGCACAGTATGCACAATCCTAAGACATTTTTGAGGGGAAAGTTGAAAATATACGTAAATGGAAAGGGGTAGAGTTGGATTCCTAGTAGCATCATAATTGCTTCATGCAAGGTCTTCAAGGCTTCCATACTGGCAACAATCAATAGAATCACTAACTTGAAGCCATTTTCTACATAGTTTGGGGTCAACAATTTAGGACACCAACAGAATACAAGTTTCGGTTTTTGGTTTCTCGTATCGAAAGGATAAAACATTGTAGTAAAAACCTCTAATGTGAAAATTGACGTTTGGTATAGTGGGTCCATGTAAACACAAGTTGGATCCTTATATCAATGATCAGTATTGACTTGTGTCACCAACCAAACTAACAATTACCTTAATGAAGACATTTTCATAATATTTATTTTGCTACTCAAAAGGGAAAGTATGTTTAGGTGAAATGGGAATAATACATATAATTATTATTACTACATATGGGAACAATCAACTCCAAGCATCATGATTACAGTAACACATCCTAGGAATCATCCAGATATATTTTTAGAATTGGATGAGAATATCTAAAAAAAATAAAAATATGGCACAATGTGGCACTTCGTAATAGCAATCTGTTGAAATTAGTTGATTATTTTATTGATTGTCTCATTCGCATTATATAGCCTTACAGTCATTAATACAATGATCTCAATCATTATGACAATAATCTCATAATGGAATATCCTGTGACATATTCTGGCATCCCAAATATGTCCTCAGGATATTCCCATGTGCTTATACTATACTTAAATATGACACCCAACATACCATATCAACACTCCCCCTCAAGATGGGTGAAAGATATTCACTAAGCCCATCTTGGCACATCCTCTAATCATGCTCACTGAGGCGAGTCCCTTGGTTAGTCCATCCGCTACTTGATCCCTGGTTGGAACATGGCCAAGCTCCAGTAATCTACTATCCAACTTCTCTTTGATGAAAAATCTATCAATCTCGATGTGTTTGGTCCTGTCATGCTGTACTGGATTGTTGGCGATACTAATAGCTGACTGATTGTCAAACCACAGCTTCATCTTGGCTCCTTGATCCAGCTTCAGCTCCACCAGCATATTCTTCAACCATAGCAGCTCTGCAACTCCCAAGGCCATAGCTCTGTACTCTGCTTCAGCTGTCGATCTGGCCACCACAGACTGCTTCTTACTCCTCCAGGAGACCAAGTTACCTCCTACAAATATGCAATATCCCGAGGTAGACCTCCTGTCATCAGCACAACAAGCCCAGTCAGAATCACAGTAGCCCTCGATGTTCACGTGATTGTTCTTCCTGAATATTAGTCCCTTCCCGGGAGCACCTTTCAAGTACCTCAGAATATGGTACACTGCATCCATATGACCCTTCCGTGGGTCATGCATGTAGCGGCTCACCACACTTACTGCAAATCAGATATCAGGACGTGTGTGGTTGCCAACCAGTCTCTGGTATCTGTCCCGATCAACTGGTTCTCCAGCCTCAGCATCAATCTTGAACCTCTGATCTATTGGTGTCGCTGCAGGTTTGCACCCCAACATCCTAGTTTTTGTGAGAAGGTCTAGTGCATACTTCCTTTGAGAGAGAACAATTTCCTCTGCTTCTCGAGCAATCTCAATCCCAAGGAAGTACCGAAGAAGGCCGAGATCCTTCACCTCGAATTCCTTGCCAAGCTTTCCTTTGAGTTGGGCGATCTCCTGCTCATCATCTCATGTGATAATCATATCGTCCACATACACCGCAAGCATGGTGATGTGGCCTCCACTCCGACGGAAGAACACAGTATGATCAGCATTGATCTGCTGATATCCCATCCCTATCATCGCCCTTCTGAATCTGTCAAATCACGCTCGAGGAAAGTGCTTCAGTCCATAGAGGGACTTCTTCAACCTGCAGACCTTGCATACTGTCTGATTGGTGCCAAATCCTGGTGGTATCTCCATATACACCTCCTCTACTAGATCTCCGTGAAGAAATACATTCTTTACATCCAGGTGGTGTAGCTTATATCCACCATTCGCTGCCAGAGAAATCAGAGTCCTGACAGTGCTCATCTTTGCAACTGGTGCAAAGGTCTCGTCATAGTCGATGCTGTACGTCTGACTGTATCCTTTGGCTACTAGTCGAGCTTTGTAGCGCTCAACCTGTCCATCTGGGTTCTGCTTCACGGTAAAGACCCACTTGCATCCAACTGCTCTCTTCCCCTCTGGCAGTCTCATAAGCTCCCAAGTGTGGTTCTTCTCCAGAGCTCCCAACTCCTCGTGCATTGTCGCTTTCCACTTTGGATCGTTCTTGGCAACCTGCCAATTGTTAGGTACAGTAATACTATCCAAAGATGCTATAAATGCTCCATGAGAAGAAGGAATATGGTCATAAGAAACAAACTGAGCAATATCCCAACCATATCTGTTTGGAAGATTTTTTGCATTGCTGCGAGTGGTCCTCCGTACAGATAGTGGTGTGGGAGGAGTAGAAGTAGGAGGAATGATATATTGTGAAGGAGGGGGTATCACCTGAAGGGGGGTTGGTTTCGGTGCCTCAGGAGTTGGGACGAACACAGCCAAGGGACTTGGCACTGGCACTGTCGGTACTGGTCCTGCAGTTTGCTTCTCTCTCCTGCTGTAGGTAAGTAACTCTCCCTGAGTCGTAGGCCTAACACCTTCACCTTCTTGTCTCTTCTTCGTGCCTCCATGCCAAACTTCTAAATCGGTTACCACCAAGTTCTCCATCTCTCCCTCTCGCCTAATATTGGCAGTATTAGGCGTGTTGTGTGAAGTTCCGTCCTGGCGGTAGTATGGCTCATGCTTCCGAAAGTGGACATCCATACTGACTAACTTCTTCTTCTCTAATGTACTCCAGCACACATACCCCTTCTGGGTCGTCGAGTAGCCTACAAAGATGCATTTGACCGCTCTAGGGTCAAGTTTTCCAACTGATGGCCTGTTGTCCTTCACAAAACACACACACCCAAACACCTTCAGTGGGAGTATCCCACTATTATTGCCTCACAATACCTCACATGGGGAGTTCCATCCGAGGACCTTCGAGGGCATCCTGTTGATGAGTTGAGCTGCTGTCAACACTGCATGTCCCCACAGACTCTGTGGGATATTCATGTCGATCATAATACTTCTTGCGACCTCCAGAAGGTGTCTGTTTTTGCTTTCTGCAACTCCATTTTGTGCTGGTGTGTATGCACAGGTGGTCTGATGCTGTATTTCGTGTGCTGACAGGTATTCTGCAAGCGTCCTGTTGGTATACTCCGTTCCATTGTCAGACCTCGATACCTTCACAACTGCTTTGTACTGAGTCTGGACATGCTTATGGAAATCCTGAAAACAAGCAGGTACATCATTATTATTTTTTATCAAATATAACTAGGTAACACGAGAGGCACACTCAATGAAATAAGCAAAGTACTTATAACCATTCATAGTGTTAGTAGCACATGGACCCCAGACATCAGAATGTACTACCTCAAAAGCAAAAGTGCTCCTATGACCCGTACCAACATATGAGCTCCTAGTAAGTTTTTCTAACTCGCACGCATCACATAATAATTTTTTATTTTTTTTTGCATAAATCTCTGGATACAACTTACTTAGAGTATCAAAGAAAGAATGTCCCATCCTCCGATGATGGAGTATCAAGGTATCCTCAGTCCTCTGCTGCAGTCCTTCCATGCCAGCCTTCTCTGCCATAGATACCAATGCTGAGTCCAGCCCTTCTCGATCTAGGTACCACAGTCCCTCATGCCAAGTGCCAGTCCCAAGCCTTCGTCCTGTCCCTTTCTCCTGGAAGGTCACCTTAGGAATATCAAAAGAAACAATGCATTTAACTTGGAGGATTATAGAACTAATGGACAAGAGACTGACTGGAAAGGATGGAGCATGTAAAACATTGGATAATCTTACTGAACCTGTATAATTAACAGTACCCTTACCGACCACTGGCTGGAAAGTGCCATCAGCTGTCTGAATGTTGTCTGCTGATGCTAGGTGAGTGTAGGAAGAAAACACACTAGCATTCCCCGTCACATGGCGAGATGCTCCCGAGTCGATAATCTAGTCTGATGATTTAAGGGAAGAGATAGACGCAAGGGCAAGTGATTCGTCAGTACCTTCTGATGGATGGGCATACATGGCAGCGTTGTCCCTAACAAAGAATGAGGTGGACACCTCCTCGGTTCTACTCCTCATGTCTTCCAGTGCCTGGTCCTCCACAGTAAAGGTGTCATCAGCTTCTCCGTTCCCTTCTGATATCAGGAGGTTCGTCCGATAACCTCCTCGGCCGCCTCGTCTACCCCCTCGACTACGACCATGTCCTCCATTATATCCTCGTCCACCGAACGGTCCTCGTCCACTACCTGAATCTCCCTCCCTAGGTGGTTTGGTACAAGCATACCGATGATGACCCATCTCCCCACAGTTGTAGCACTGCCGGTTATGCTGTCAGGGCTCTCCCTTAGATCCTGTGTTACCTGAGCTGGTGATCGCTAGTGCTGACTTTGCTTCGGGGGGACCACCTGTCCCGACTTGCAGCCTGATGCGTGTCTCCTCCTGGATCATGGCTGAGATAGGCCTCCTCAAGGCTAGGGATCTTTGGTTGGGCTAGAAGTAGGGCCGTCCTCTGTGCGAAAGCTGCAGTCAGCCCTTTGAGGAACTTCATCGTCCTCTCCTGCAGACATACATGTCTCTCCTTACACTTAGGGTCCCCGCAGCTCGTCCGATCTGAGGAGTGATCATAATCCAACCACAGACGCTCCAACTCCGTGGCATACTCCTGCACCGTCTTCTCTCCCTGTACGATGTCATCAATCTCCCCCTTTATCTGGAAGACCCGTAAGTTGTTCCCCACACCATCATAGGTCCTTCTCAACTTCTCCCATACATCTTTCACCATCTCAATACCGTCTACTATGGCGGCAATAGACTGGACTAAGGAGTTGAGAAGCCAGATGTAGATCACCATATGAGTGGACTTCCACTCATCGCGTCCTGTCGAGCCCCCGTCCGGCTCTGTCGCCTCGCCCGTCAGGAACCACTCCATGTTTTTTCCTGCGAGGGTTCTTCTCACCCGCCGTGACCAACTCAGATAGGTGGCTGGTCCATCTAATTTCAGATCGATGGAGGGAAGCTTCAACTCCGGCGACGTTCGTGTCATGTTCTCACCAGCCGACATCGTCAACAACTTCATCAACGTCGCCACCTCTGTAGAATCTAGCTTCTTGATGATCTCCTCCATCGATGCGTCGTCTATCCAATCATGTCACGTCCGCTCCACGACTCACGCTCGTCCTCGTCGTCCGCTCCTAGATCCGAACATGTCCCCCTTTTTTCAGATCTAGGCATCCCTATTAGGCGCTGTCTCGTGCTGGTGCGGAGGAGGCAGCAGCACGCATGTCACAGCCTCCGTCGCAGCAGCAGCAGCAGCCGCAGCAGCAGTAGTAGCCGCAGCAGTAGCAGGACGGAGCAGCAACAACGAAGGGCGGCCTGCGAAGGGCGGAGAAGGGAAGAAGGGGGGGGCGTGGAAGAGTTCGGTGGAGGAGATCTAGGAAATCCTCCTGTGGGTTTGTGGAAGCTTGGTGACGGCTAGGGTTTGTAGAAACTTGGCTCTGATACCATGTTGAAATTAGTTGATTATTTTATTGATTGTCTCATTGGCATTATATAGCCTTACAGTCATTAATACAATGATCTCAATCATTATGACAATAATCTCATAATGGAATATCCTGTGACATATTCTGGCATTCCAAATATGTCCTCAGGATATTTCCATGTGCTTATACTATACTTAAATATGACACCCAACATACCATATCAACACAATCATATATCCTTCACATAAAATACTTGAAGGTTATCCAAATTGTGGTGTGCCTCAAACAACTCCAGCACCAATATATTCATTTTGCTACTCAAAGGGAAAGTATGTTTGGGTGAAATGGGGATAATACAAATAATTATTATTACTACACATTGGAACAATTAACTCCAAGCAGCATGATTACAGTAGGAATGATCCAGATATATTTTTAGAATTGGACGAGAATAGCTAAAAAGGAAAAATATGGCACATGTGGCACTTCGTAATTAGCAATCATAGAAAGAAGGTTAACAAGATTACATAGATCGCACAAAACATGTATATCTAGTAAGAAAGGTTCACCTGTTCTTCACTAGATCCATTTGCATAAGCATCTGGGATATTTGTTCCAGGTGGAAGAATACTCTAAACAACAAGAGACAAGCCAATACTACATTGGTCATCATGAATAAATAAAGGAAACTTTGAACACTAAATAAAGGTACCTTGAAGACAAACAGATTGGTTAAATGCACCACCTGTAACTGCACCATGAAAATTGTATACATTTTAACGTACTGCATGTCAAAGAAAACGCCAAATTGAAACAATGCTAAGACCGTGGACAAGATGCAGAAGTCAATATCTGAACCAAAAATCTGCAGTTCTAGAATATAAACTTGAAGCGCTAAAAAAAAACTTGGATAGTGTACTTTAGTGAAAAATTACTTGCATATCTCCTAACATATTTTGGGTGTGAAGAAAAGTCTCACACTTGCAGCATGTTTTCTATAGAAAATTACAGAACGAAACTAAAGTGACATACCTCTGTTAAACACTGAAGCGTAAGATTCCTATATGATGTCACAGGAAAATATTTCATGAGTGTCTCCAGTTACCAAAGAAAGAATAAACAGAAACAAATGTGTAAGTGAAAATTGTTGGGGTCGAATCTGGATTTGGTGAATTTTGTATTCCAAATATGGTCAAAGATTTGATTTGATATAATTTGAAAATATATATTAAATGTAAGATTTGATTAGATTTCAAATTTGTATAAAATACTTAATTTGACCATATTTGGACGTCCATAATTGGTATTGGACTATTTTTGGAGAAATATGATTCTTATTTTAAGATTTTCTATTTAGAAAATTCTATTACGACCAAAATAGGTTTTCTCATCCTATAAATATAGGAGGAGGATGGAGGCACAAAAAATTGCACAAGTTAGAGATTCAGGGTGCTCGTCCACAGAAAATCTAAGAGAAAGTCCGTGCTTTGCTCTTAGGACTTCGTCATCCAAGACAGAAGTAAGAAAGAGAATTGATAAAGGAGTCGTCGCATTCGCTCAGGAAGATTGCTACGGGTTGGTGAGTAATTTTATTTATAATCTCTTTCTTTTCTTCTTGAGTGTGGTGAGGGGGTTGAATCTATTAGGCCAAAAGGTTCAATATTTATTTTGTCAATCATGTAATTTCACCTGAGTTATAAAGGTTGTGATTTGTCCAACACTACAAGAATAAGCGGGATTAGCGACATTTTTTAGCGACTCTATTTAAAAACGTCGCTAATTTAGCGACTCCATGTAAAAACGTCGCTAAACGTCGCTAATTGGCGACATTTAGCGACGTTTAGCGACTTTTATTCAGTTTTTAAAAGATTAGTCGCTATAAGTTCAATTTAGGTCGCTAAACGTCGCTAATATATTTTATTTAGCGACGTTTAGCGAAGTTCTTAGCGACGTATATATTTTGGACATTTAGCGACGTCATTAGCGACGTCTTAAACGTCGCTAATTTAGCGACGTCATTATTTGCGTCGCTAAAAACGTCGCTAAATTAGCGACGTAAATTAGCGACGTCATTATTGGCGTCGCTAAAAACGTCGCTAAAGTTTTTACTTAGGGCTGATTTTCCCCATTTCCTTCGATCTCTCCCTCTCCCTCTCCCAAAATTCAAATCCGCTCTCGATCTCTCCCCTCCGGCTCTTCCTTCCTCCCTTCGGTGACCCCCCTCGGCCGCGTCCTCCCCCTCCGGCTCCCCTCCTCCCTTCGGTGCCCCCTCCTCCCTCCCGGCAACCAAGTCATATGTGTCTTAATTAATATCTGTTATCAATTATATTCTTTGTGAGTCATCTATTTCTTCCATTCCGCATTATTAAGTGTATGTCTTAAGTAATATATGTTATCAATTATATTCTTTGTTTTTATCTATCTTACCAGATGGCACCCAAGAGAGAGACACCTCCTACTGTTAAGGAGGAAGTGATGCCTCATACTGTTAAAGAGGAAGAGATACCATCTGCTGTATCTCAGACGGGGAGTTCCAGTCACCCAGCACCTATAGCGGCTGTATCTCAGACGGGGAGTTCCAGTCACCCAGCACCCATAGCGGAGATTGATCACATAGACGCTATTTATGCGCAGTATCTGAGGGACTGGTATGTGCCCCAGCGTATTGGATATCCTCGAGATTGATACTGTGATATTTCATATACTTTTATTGTAGTTATTGTGTGATACAAACAACTTATATATTATGCCCATTATGTGACTGTGATACTTATATATTATGCATTTTGTGTGACTGTGATACTTCTATTTTGTGTGTATTGTGTGACTGTGATATTTTATATATTTTTTGTGTTATTTCGTACCAAAAATTTTTAATGGAGGGTTGCTTTAGGTCTGTCTATAATATTTGTGTGTATTGTACGACTGTGATACTTTTTACTCATATTAAATGATGTTAATTTACCGGTGTTGAGTGTTCCACCGAAGGGGTCGGCGAACCCAGAGAATTCAACGGAGGGTTGCTCCGGGTCTATTTTTAATTAAAATTTCATAAATTGCAGGAATAATAGTTTGGAAATAATTTAGTATTTTTTTATTTTTTCTGTAAAATTAGCGACGTTTTTAGCGATGTTTAGCGACGTTTATACACGTCGCTAATTAGCGACGTTAATAAACGTCGTTAAATACGTCGCTAAAAATGTCGCTAAATACGTCGCTGTACGTCGCAAATTGCTGACATGGCAGTACTGCCAGGTCATTAAAGACGTCGCTGCCGCGTCGCTATATAAGTCGCTAATTAGCGACGTTTAGCGACGTTTATTTACGTCGCTAATTAGTGACGCTGTTTCGCTAAACGTCGCTAATTTAGCGACACATTTAAGTCGCTAAAAAACGTCGGTATAGCGACGTTTAGCGACGTTTTTCCTTTCAGCGACATGCCGATTTCCGACTTCTGTAAAACGTCGCTAATTACGTCGCTAAACATGATTAGCGACATTTTTTTGTCATTTAGCGACGTTTTTTGACGTCGCTAATTTGACTTTTTCTGCTAGCGCAAGTGACGTCACTACCAGAAAAAGTCAAATTAGCGACGTAAAGAAATGTCGCTAAATGACAAAAAAATGTCGCTAATCACTTTTAGCGACATAATTAGCGACGTTTAACAGAAGTCGGAACTCAGCTAGTCGCTGAAAGGAAAAAACGTCGCTAAACGTCGCCATACCGATATTTTTTAGCGACGTAAATGTGTCGCTAAATTAGCGACGTTTAGCGACGTGCTCATCAGTCGCTTAACGTCGCTAATTAGCGACTTATATAGCGACATTACAGCGACGTCTTTAATGGCCTGGCAATACTGCCATGTCAACAAGTTGCGACGTACAGCGACGTTTTTAGCGACGTCATTAGCGACGTGTAGTAACGTCGCTAATTAGCGACGTATTTAGCGACGTGTATTAACGTCGCTAAACATCGCTAAACGTTGCTAAAAACGTCGCTAATTACACAGTTAAAAAAATGAATGCTGAATTGCTTCCAAACTATTATTCCTGCAGTTTATTAATTCATAATCTGTACAAATAGACCCGGAGCAACCCTCCGTTGAATTTCCTGGGTTTGCCGACTCCCTTGGGTTGAACACTCAACACCGGTAGATTAACATATATTTAATATGAATAATATAATAAAATTTAAAGAAAATAAAATATCCAGCAAATATCGTCGTAAAAAATACAGCAAATATATATCCATACAATGAGTCTCATCCTAAATAATACAAAGAATACAAATATTCAGCAAATATCCATGCAAATATCTATACTACTGCGGATCTACAGGAGGATGACCATCGGCGCGCAAGAAGGATAAGAACAGATCATACTGCTCCCGTAAAATTGACACTGATGTCAATGGAGAAGGCAGTGACGTCGGTGGAGTCTGTGTCGATGTAGGCGCACCTGGAGGACGTATCCGCTCCAACTTTGTGAGTCGCTAGTTGTAAGAATCCATGGTAGATAACAATCTCGTACTGCTATGAACCATTGAATCATGCATCATCGTCAGCCTCTCGCCCATGGATAGCTGTGATGCTTGTAGCTCCGTCACGCTGCGCTCTGTCGAGGCTCTAAGATCATTTGTCAAATCTCGAATCTCCGTGATGCTGCGGTCGAGCATATCGAATCGTGCGATGAGCGTCGGATCGTCCGCCTGCGGCTGGGACCGGGGCTGCTCCTCCATCCTTCGCAGCAACTCGTCACAGAGAGACACAATCTGACGGTCAACAACCTCCTGGACTCTGGCCGACGACTGCGAGGGCTGTGGGGAATGCGCACTTATCGGGGAGGCCCTAGATGACTGCATCGCAACCAGGGCGCCAAAGGATCCCGTACCGTAGTACGTACCCCTCTAGAGACCACCAGCGGTGGTCACCCACAGGTCGTCCGTCGACGGAGCTAGAGCGGGCTGCGAGAAAGTACCAGCCTCTCCAGCTGTAGGTGCACTAGCAGTCGCCCGCTCATGCAGCCTAAGATACTCGGCTTAGAAAAGTTTGGATACTCGATAATTGCCTAAGTTATATTAAAATTAACACAAAGTAAAGTAATACTTACATAGGTCTGCGAGGCCCTCTCATCAATGAGATTTCTGTCCTTGCGATAGGTGGCCAAGAAGACGGTCACCATGTTTGCATCCTCACCCCTCTGTACCTGTTAAAAATATATTATTTTGTACTAAACTTAAATATTTTTTCCTACTACCATTTTATCGTACTTACATTAAAATAATATATCTTAAATAAAAAATATACCAAACGACGAAAATGTTCCATCATCAAAATTGAGCCACCACACCACTTGGCAGCATTTCGCCTAGCCGCCTTGGCCTTCTCAGACCTTTTCTTGTAGCTCGGATCGTCGAATCTAGCCCTCATCGCAGTCCACTGCTCAGGCGTGATCCAACCTTGGATCGATTTTCCAGTACGATCACGAGCCTTCTGGTCATCCAGAGCATCACGGATAAGCTTGGCGACAACGGTAGGAAACAGCCGCTTGATCAACTCGGCCCGGTGCGGAGGATAGAAATACGTTTGCTACAATAAATAATTTAGTAAGTGAGCATCACGAATAAGTTATATAATATACATAAATTAGAAATTTTATATAATCTACTTTTACCTTTAAGTGCGCAAACCAGAATGCCTTCCTCTCCTCCGGAGCTTCAGAGTAGTTGATCCAAGGGCCACCGTAGTTGTTCCTCAGAAATAGGCCCAGGCGTCTCTGAACCGATGATGGACGATATCTATATAGAGATAATTATTTTGATCGAAAAAGTCAATATATGATGAATAAAGAAATACACAAATATATGATGTTAAAACATCTAATTGACTTACTTTGTACCGTCGGCCCAAATCTCTGTCCTCGTTTCCTCCGGAGGTGTGCATGGAGTATCTTGCTGATGTTGGGACAACGTCGGTACGACCTCCTCTACATGCTCTTCTGTCTCCATGGTTCCGTTAGCAGGAGAAACGCTGGACGAGGGAGTACTATCACGCCTGGAACTACTCGTCCCAGGAGTGATGCCACGTAAAGTTGTCACGACCCGCACCCGGATATTCGGGCACGAGTACGTGGGTACGTCCAGCCTACGCCACAGTGTCGGCGGTAGTACGCTGTCTAGGGTATAATCACAAGTAATATAAAATCTAGCTCATTCACAAAAATTAAATAGGCAAAAAAATATCAGGAAAAGAATGCTAAGATTTCATAAACTGAAAGTGACAACAGATCCAGAGTTTATTACAGAATCCAGAAATGAAATCGGGGACAAACCCGATTACTAAGATAAAGAGCATAAATAAATAGCTACTGCTAACTACTCTGCAGAAGTAGTCTCCTGGGTGGGAACTGGCTCCTCAACTGTATCACTTGCTGCCTCATAGGGGCCATAATAGGTGGGGGCAAGGTTCTCATCATCGCCTAAATCAACGGATCCAGTCAGAAAAGGAGCAAAGTACACAATGCACAACAAGATTTAAACTAAATATTTGTGACAGGTAGAAAATAACTGACTGAGCATCATGTTGGAAATATGCATAAGTAAATAGTGAAATTAACTGAGAAATAATGCTATAAATCAGGACTATAAGTAAAATATGATTAATTGCTATAAATCAGAAATATGAGTAAAACAGGAATAAAATGTGACAGGGAATATAACTGAAACAAGACAACAAGAACTGCAATCCGACAAGAACTATGTGCGTGAACTTGTGTATTTAGAATACATAGTTGGCATGTAGGGGTTTATAAGGCTAATAAGGCACGCCATAGGCGGCTAGCAGTCAGGAATAACAAGTATAAGGCTGAGGGTACAGTCGCGTACCCACAGCTAGCAGTCACGACAAGAGGGAAGGGTAAACTACATGCCTCCTAGTATTCTCCCACCCGACATGAAAAGCAAGACATGAAAAACCAGTATTCAAGACATAAAATCCAGTGTTCTAATACTACGTGTAAACATCAATGTTACTAGTAGAGCAAGGAAATTAATTTTCACAATATAAAGATTAAACTTGAAGTGCAGGTACTTGCCTGATGTTTGGATCCAATTACAGTTTTGTGTCTCTGGAAAATTTCCAAAAATTTGTCCAGATGCTGAAATAAACATTACCATCATGCTCATAAGATATCAAATAGCTAGAAACGCCTGTTCTTGGGTCCAATTTAGAGACAAGGGCAAAAACTGTAATTTCGGGTCAAAACGGGGTCCGCATGGGGGCCCGCTTTGCACCGAAAAATGTGTCAGGGTTAAAGGTCTCCAAATTCACCAAACTTAGTGTCAACAGGTCAGGAACGATGATACGAACCCAACGGAACTTCCAGAATTGGATTCCGATGAGCCGATCACAAAATCGCCCATCGAGCGGGGCCTGTGGGGCCCACGACACGCGATTTCGTCAACGTTCTCAGAATCGAACCAAACTTGGGTCACAGGACCAGCGTATCGTTACGAGTCCGATGGCGTAAGTTTCATTTCGATCCGACGTGTATACAGGAAGTTAGGGCATGAAACAGAAAAGGCGGATACGGGGCGGTATCCGCGGATACGCGTTGATCCCGGTGTGCACGCACACCCGAATCAACTTTCGCGAAATCTCACACGTCCGTATCAACGCTGCGCACGTATCTGTGAAGACCTTGCACGACCAAGTCGTCCCGTTTGGCGGGGCGTACCCAGTTTCGGGGTAAATTGGGTCGATATTTTTCCTGTTTTTGGATCGCGGTGTGCGATCACCACAGGACGCGATGCCCCGAGCGGTTTGTCCGGGCACCGAGAGGGTCATACAGGCTTCACAACGCAATTTACAGAATTGAAAACGGGGCAGCGAGGAGAAAGATATAAGTACCTGAACAGGGCTCGAGAAACCGGATATTTTTGTGTCCGTGTCGTGTCCGACACGCCGATACGAAGAATTGGGATTAGGGTTAGGGTTTTCTGATTTGGGGACTGCCGGCGGCGGCCCGGCCGGAGGAACGCCGGGGAGGCTGGGGACGATTCGTCGGGCTGCTGGGACCCGGCTGGTGGTCGGCGGCGCGCCGGGGACGGCTGGCCGGAGGCGGCTCTAAGGGGGGTGCCGCTGCTGTGGCTGGGTCGGGGGAGCTTGACGGCGGCTGAGGGGCTCGGCTGCGGGGGCCGGAGGGTGGAGGAGGGAGCTGGTCGGGGCGGAGCTGGGGCGAGGCGGCCGGCGGCGAGGTGGGGGTTCGTGGTGGTCGACGGGGAGGAGGAAGAGGGTTTAAATAGGGGGATATCGAGCGGGGGAGGCGGAGGAGAGAGGGGAGGTGGCCGAAAATGGCGGGGAGGAGTTTGTCGTGGCCGGGGCTGGCGGGGGCGAGCCGGCCGGAGCGGTGGGCGGCGCGGATCCGGCGGAGGAAGCGGTCAGCGGCGGAGGAGGGGGGGAACGGGTCGGGGGTGAGGGTTCAGGCGGTTCGGGTTGGGTCGGGCGGCGGGTGGACCCGACCCGACCCGCTAGGCGGGTTCGTGTGGGCTGGGCCCAATGGGCCGGGTAGGATAATGGGCCGGGCTGGAAAATAAAGAAAATGATAATAATAATAATAATAATAATAATAATAATAATAATAATTAATTAATTAATTAACAAATAAATAAATAAATAGTTTTTAGGTGTTTTAAATTAGGTCCGGGGCCCAATAAATTCCAGAAAAATTATCCTTAGTCCAGTTTTTCATTTTACACCCAAAAATATTATTTTTATAATATTTTAATAATTTTTATTATCTATAAAAAATTATTTAATATTTAAAAACCCTGATTTTAATTACAGAAAATTCCCAGAAAATTCCAGAAAATTACGAAAAATCCAATTTTAATATTTTTTGAAAAATCAAGGGCTTACAATCTACCCAACTTATAAAATTTCGTCCTCGAAATTAAACATGGTAGGGTTCTCTCTGTCCAATCCCACTTGATTACAGTCTAACGGGTTCCTCTCAGGTGAACATTGAGGTCGCTACCCAACTTATAATTTTTACCCTTATACCCTCTAAGGCTATACAACTAGTAAAGCTAGGTCCCAACTTAATTATCATGGTATTGAATCCTTAAGTCTTTAACACAATTACACCACCTATGGTATTCCCTTAGTCATAAAGGGTTATCATCAATTCGACCGGTCTGAGGGGTATATCTAGTACTATCTATATATCAAACTTATACCAAGCACAGGATTTTGTCTTTCCGAAATAAGGGAAGACGAGGATCAATAATAAAGAGTTCAAGGGCGAGGTGGTAGAACAGAGGTATAGGGATCAAGGCGTTCAAGGGATTTCTAATGGGAATTGTCAGGCGGTTATGGATTGAAATCCTATTCTGGTAATCATTTGATTCGCATGCTCGTATTAGTACAGTTATGTAACTGATACGATATGCTCGGACATATTTAGGGTGCAAGTATACTAGTCAACTATATATCTCAATCCACGTAAAGTAGTCGTGCGAAGTGCGAATCAAAATGCACTAAGGTTGATCAGACCATAGTACACTGATTCTGAATAGACACTTATATTAGTGGGGTTGATCATGCCTCAATAATACATGTATGAACAAGCCCGATAAAGAGTAAGCTTGCAAAACTAGGCTAAAAATAGTAGCATAAGTCAAGTTCAGCAAAATTAAGTGCGCTCGATGATGATGAAAAGGAGGTACAAATTATTTAAGTTCACAAAACAACACATAATAAGCATAATAGCAAAAGACTCTAAAATCTTTATAGTTATCAAATATAAAAGCATACCAGGTTATTTAGCAAGTTCAAAATTACTAGGTTGGGGCTGAGGTCACGAACCAATAGGCATGAGCTAAACAATACTAGAAAAGGTATCTACGAATCACTTACGCGCATTAGCTGCTCCCAGAGTCTGCGCGTTCTCCACGGTCATCACGTAAGCTTGTCCGCGTCCTGGAGCAGCGGGACAGTCCCTCACTTGATGTGCTGTTGATCCACAATATAGACAGGCACCTAGTCTCTTCCTACAAACTTGCCAGGTGTAACCTTGTTTCTGACAAAAGCCACAAGTGGGAACTCGTTGATTCTGTTCTTGAGCTTGGTGTTGGGGTGC
This sequence comes from Iris macrosiphon, assembly GCA_036927795.1. Lineage (NCBI taxonomy): Eukaryota > Viridiplantae > Streptophyta > Magnoliopsida > Asparagales > Iridaceae > Iris > Iris macrosiphon. The sequence continues at coordinate 97,395,006 of JAYESA010000004.1, forward strand.
TGTGGCTCGAGGGAGAGAACGCTGGGTTTGCTGCGGGGACCTCTGCTGTGGTTGTTGTTGGAACGTGCGTTTGTGGGGTCACATACTTCCAGTATCTCTTTCCCGTTTTAGTCTGTGTTCCATGTCTCTCTCAACACCTTGTGCCACGCTCAAGATTTTCTCGTATGAACGAGCTCGGCTAGTGGTGACAGCAAGGCGAATATCAGGAGACAACCCCTTCTTGAATCTACGGGCTCTATCCTCAGGGGTACGAACCATGGATTCTGCAAATTGGCTCAGTCTGCTAAATTCAGCAGTGTAACCATCAACAGAAAGGTTTCCTTGTTCCAGCCTCTCGAATTGGCTTTCGAGAGCTTCCTGAGCCACTTCGGGGTAGAATTTCTCCTTGAACAGCCTCTTGAAGTCCTCCCAAGTGAGGTCAGGAGCAGATAGTTGGGGTTCATCTCTAAACCAGGTCCGAGCTATGTCAAATAGTTGCAGGCTTGCAGACTCCACTTTGAGATCATCAGGGACCCGAGCAGTCTTCAGGAGTCGCTCCACATTTTCTATCCATTCATCGGCATAGAGAATGCCTTCAGTTCCATAGAATTCCAGGGGTTTAAGGTTCTTAAAGTCCTTGGCGCTTCCTGGCCTCTTTTGTGGCAACTCCTGGGACCGAAGAGCTTCTGAAAGGCTGGTTCGTAGCAGGGCAGTCTGTTCTTTCTGGGATTCTACTAGTCCCTGGAACACTCCAAGTAGCTGTGCCCCATCCAGAGTAACTGTCAGAGTAGTTGGAGGCGGAGGGAGTGCAAGAGTTTCAGGCACAGTCTGCTCAGCGGGTTCTGATGTGCCTCCTACTATATTCCTGGTCTGAACCATTCTGGAAGATTAAGGGATAGGAAGATTAGAATAGATTACTTGGAAATCAAGGGCGATAGAAAAAATTGACTAGGACCGATATCAAGATTGGAAATAAAAGATCATATTCTGTGAATGAGCTTTATCCTAAAATCCTCAATCTTGTTGCAGGCCGGTTCGGTCCCTAAGTTGGAACCGAACGATTTAGTCGTTTGACCTGCATGGGCCACCACAAAAACGTGTCACGACCCGCACCCGGATATTCGGACACGAGTACGTGGGTACGTCCAGCCTATGCCGCAGTGTCGGCGGTAGTACGCTGTCTAGGGTATAATCACAAGTAATATAAAATCAAGCTCATTCACAAAAATTAAATAGGCAAGAAAAATATCAGGAAAAGAATGCTAAGATTTCATAAACTGAAAGTGACAACAGATCCAGAGTTTATTACAGAATCCAGAAATAAAATCGGGGACAAACCCGATTACTAAGATAAAGAGCATAAATAAATAGCTACTGCTAACTACTCTGCAGAAGTAGTCTCCTGGGTGGGAACTGGCTCCTCAACTGTATCACTTGCTGCCTCATAGGGGCCATAATAGGTGGGGGCAAGGTTCTCATCATCGCCTAAATCAACGGATCCAGTCAGGAAAGGAGCAAAGTACACAATGCACAACAAGATTTAAACTAAATATGTGTGACAGGTAGAAAATAACTGACTGAGCATCATGTTGGAAATATGCATAAGTAAATAGTGAAATTAACTGAGAAATAATGCTATAAATTAGGACTATAAGTAAAATATGATTAATTGCTATAAATCAAAAATATGAGTAAAACAGGAATAAAATGTGACAAGGAATGTAACTGAAACAAGACAACAAGAACTGTAACCCGACAAGAACTATGTGCGTGAACTTGTGTATTTAGAATACATAGTTGGCATGTAGGGGTTTATAAGGCTAATAAAGCACGCCATAGGCGGCTAGCAGTAAGGAATAACAAGTATAAGGCTGAGGGTACAGTCGCGTACCCACAGCTAGCAGTCACGACAAGAGGGAAGGGTAAACTACATGCCTCCTAGTATTCTCCCACCCGACATGAAAAGCAAGACATAAAAAACCAGTATTCAAGACATGAAATCCAGTGTTCTAATACTACGTGTAAACATCAATGTTACTAGTAGAGCAAGGAAATTAATTTTCATAATATAAAGATTAAACTTGAAGTGCAGGTACTTGCCTGATATTTGGATCCAACTACAGTTTTGTGTCTCGGGGAAATTTCTAGAAATGTATCCAGATGCTGAAATAAACATTACCATCATGCTCAAAAGATATCAAATAGCTAGAAACGCCTGTCCTTGGGTCCAATTTAGAGACAAGGGCAAAAACTGTAATTTCGGGTCAAAACGGGGTCCGCATGGGGGCCCGCTTTGCACCGAAAAACGTGTTAGGGTTAAAGGTCTCCAAATTCACCAAACTTAGTGTCAATAGATCAGGAACGATGATACGAACCCAACGGAACTTCCAGAATTGGATTCTGATGAGCCGATCAAAAAATCGCTAGTCGAGCGGGGCCTATGGGGCCCACGACACGCGATTTTGTCAACATTCTCAGAATCGTACCAAACTTGGGTCACAGGACCAGCGTATCGTTACGAGTCCGATGGCGTAAGTTTCGTTTCGATCCGACGTGTGTACAGGAAGTTAGGGCGTAAAACAGAAAAGGCAGATACGGGGCGGTGTCTGCGGATACGCGTTGATCCCGGTGTGCACGCACACCCGAATCAACTTCCGCGAAATCTCACACGTCCGTATCAATGCTGCACACGTATCTGTGAAGACCGCGCGCGACCAAGTCGTCCCGTTTGGCGGGGCGTACCCAGTTTCGGGGTGAATCGGGTCGATATTTTTCCTGTTTTTGGATCGCGGTGTGCGATCACCACAGGACGCGATGCCCCGTGCGGTTTATCCGGGCACCGAGAGGGTCATACAGGCTTCACAACGTAATTTACGGAATTGAAAACGGGGCAGCAAGGAGAAAGATATGAGTACCTGAACAGGGCTCGAGAAACCGGGTATTTTTGTGTCCGTGTCGTGTCCGACACGCCGACACGAAGAATTGAAATTAGGGTTAGGGTTTTCTGATTTGGGGACTGCCGGCGACGGCCCGGCCGGAGGAACGCCGGAGAGGCTGGGGGCGGTTCATCGGGCTGCTGGGACGCGGCTGGTGGTCGGCGGCGCGCCGGGGACGGCTGGCCGGAGGCAGCTCGAAGGGGGGTGCCGCTGCTGTGGCTGGGTCGGGGGAGCTTGACGGCGGCTGAGGGGCTCGGCTGCGGGGGCCGGAGGGTGGAGGAGGGAGCTGGTCGGGGCGGAGCTGGGGCGAGGCGGCCGGCGGTGAGGTGGGGGTTCGTGGTGGTCGACGGGGAGGAGGAAGAGGGTTTAAATAGGGGGATATCGAGCGGGGGAGGTGGAGGAGAGAGGGGAGGTGGCCGGAAATGGCGGGGAGGAGTTCGTCGTGGCCGGGGCTGGCGGGGGTGAGCCGGCCGGAGCGGCGGGCGGCGCGGATCAGGCGGAGGAAGCGGTCAGCGGCGGAGGAGGGGGAGAACGGGTCGGGGGTGAGGGTTCAGGCGGTTCGGGTCGGGTCGGGCGGCGGGTGGACCCGACCCGACCCGCTAGGCGGGTTCGTGTGAGCTGGGCCCAATGGGCCGGGTAAGATAATGGGCCGGGCTGGAAAATAAAGAAAATGATAATAATAATAATAATAATAATAATAATAATAATAATAATAATAATAATTAATTAAATAATTAATTGACAAATAAATAAATAAATAGTTTTTAGGTGTTTTAAATTAGGTCCGGGGCCCAATAAATTCCAGAAAAATTACCCTAAGTCCAATTTTTTATTTTACACCCAAAAATATTATTTTCATAATATTTTAATATCTTTTATTATCTATAAAAAATTATTTAATATTTAAAAATCCTGATTTTAATTACAGAAAATTCCCAGAAAATTCCAGAAAATTGCAAAAAATCCAATTTTAATATTTTTTGAAAAATCAAGGGCTTACAGTTGTTGCAGTCGAAGATGTGACTGATCGATATATTGGAGTACTGGGTGACGATGATCTGGAACCAAAAGTAGGCAGTACTGGAGGAGCACTCTGTCTACCTCGGGACCTGTCGAATCCTCCCCGTCGTCCTGTCATACCTGATAACATATGATGAATAAAGAAAAACACAAATATATAGTACATTATAAAGTGAAAATGTGATGCATATCTCACAGCATTCTACAGTCAAAATATAATACATATATTTGTCAAAATAGTATATTCAACAGTCAAAATATAGTTACATTATACAGGCAAAATATTTTATTTTCAATCATCTTCAGAAAATTTATCTTGTTCGCCTTTCTCATCCTCCTCTTCCTCTTCCTCCTCCTCGTTTTCACTTTCATCTACTTCATCTTTGTCTTCCTCTTCGGATAATTCTACATCTTCTACATTATTACTCGTGTAATGAGTAACTTCCGTTGAGTCCACATCTACAATATTTATTACAAAAGGTAGATCGTCCTCCTGATAAGCTATTTCATCAATGTCAAAGGTATTTCTAGCTTTAGTCTTGCATACTGCCCACCAATCCGACCTTAATTTCCCCGTCTAGGATAAGTTATGAAGTACACGAGCTGAGCCTGTGTCACGACCCGCACCCGGAAATTTGGGCACGAGTGCGTGGGTACGTCCAGCCTACGCCGCAGTGTCGGCGGTAGTACGCTGTCTAGGGCATAATCACAGGTAATAAATCTAGCTCATTCACAATAATTAAATAGGCAAGGAAAAATAGCAGAAAAAAGAACGCTAAGATTTTATAACCAGAATATGATAATCAGATCCAGAGTTTATTACAGAACCATAGATTATATCGGGGACAAACCCGATTACTAAGATGAAAGGAAATAAACAACTAATGCTAACTACTCTGCAGGAGTAGTCTCCTGGGTGGGAACCGGCTCTGCAACTGTATCACCTGCTGGCTCATAGGGTCCATAATAGGTAGGGGCAAGGTTCTCATCATCGCCTAAACAACGGATCCAGTCAGGAAAGGAGCAAAGTACACAATGCACAACAAGATTTAAGCTAAATATTTGTGACAGGTAGAAAATAACTGACTAAGCATCATGTTGAGAATATGCGTAAGTAAATAGTAAAATTAACTGAGAAATAATGCTATAAAACAAGACTAAAAGTAAAGTATGATTAATTGCTATAAACCAGAAATACGAGTAAAACAGGAAAAATGTGACAAGAAATGTAATTGTAACAAGACAACAAGAACTGCAACAAGACAGGAACTATGTGCGTGAACTTGTGTATTTATAATACATAGTTGGCATGTAGGGGTTTATAAGGCTAATAAGGCCGTCATAGACGACTAGCAGTCAGGAACAATCAGGAATAAGGCTGATGGTACAGTCGCGTACCAACAGCTAGCAGTCACGACAAGGGGAAAGGTAAACTACATGCCTCCTAGTATTCTCCCACCCGACATGAAAAGCAAGACATGAAATATATTATTCAAGACATGAAATCCAGTGTTCTAACTCTACATATGATCATCAATGGTACTATTAAGCAGGGAATTTATTTATCACAATATAAAGGTTAAACTTGAAGTGCAGGTACTTGCCTGTTGTTTGGATCTGATTAATTTGGTTCTTGGGGAAATTTCCAGAGATGAGTCCAAAAGATGAAATATACATTACCATCACGCTCAGAAGATGTCAAATAGCTAAAAACGCCTGTCCTTGGGTCCAATTTGGAGACAAGGGCAAAAATGACAGTTTCGGGTCAAAACGGGGTCCGCCGGTGGGCCCGCTTTGCACCGAAAAACGTGTCCGGGTCAACGGTCTCCAAATTCATCAAACTTAGTGTCAACAGGTCAGGAACGCTGATGCGAACCCAACGGAACTTCCAGATTTGGATTCCGATGAGCCGATCACGAAATCGCCCGTCGAAAGGGGCCTGTGGGGCCCACGACACGCGATTTCGTCCACGTTCTCAGAATCGAACCAAACTTGACCCACAGGACCAGCGTATCGCTACGAGTCCGATGGCGCAAGTTTTGTCTCGATCCGACGTGTGTGCACGAAGTTAGGGTGAATTGCAGAAAAGGCGGATACGGGGCGATATCCGCGGATACGCGTTGATTCCGGTGTGCACGCACACCCGAATCAGCTTCCACGAAATCTCACACATCCGTATCGACGACGTGCACGTATCTGTGAAGATCGCACGCGACCAAGTCGTCCCGTTTGGCAGGGCGCACTCAGTTCCGGGGTGAAACAGGGTCTGGTTTTTCCTGTTTTTGGATCGCGGTGTGCGATCACCACAGGACGCGATGCCCCGAACAGTTTGTCCGGACACCGAGAGGGTCATACAGGCTTCACAACGCAATTTACGGAATTGAAAAAGGAGCTACGAGGCAAAAGTTATGAGTACCTGAACAGGGCTCGAAACCGGGGCTGAAATCGTGTCCGTGTCGTGTCCGACACGACACAGGCTGTGTCCGACACGAAGAATTAGGGTTTAGGGTTTTCTCGCAGGACTCCGGCGGAGGGCGGCCGGACAGAGGCGGAGGGGGCACGGCGAGGCGGCTGGGGACCGTCGGCGGCAGGGGCGGCCGTCGGCGGGCTGCTGCGGCCGCTGCTGCTGAGGGGGAGCCGGAGGCAGTCGTCGAGGGGGCCGGGCACGGTGGAGGAGGAGGCCGGGGAGAGGGATAGCGGCGGTGGCGGCGTCGGGCAGCGGTGGCGGTGGGCGTGGCGGCGTCGGGCAGCGGTGGCGTGGTCGAGAGCGACGGCGGTGGGGGGGTTAAATAGGGGTGGCGAGGCGAGGGGGCTCCGGGCGGAGCGGCGGCTAGCGCGGGGGCGCGGGGCCGCGTGGCGCTGGCCGGGCGGAGCGACGGGCGGCGCGGCCGGCGGGAGCGGGTCGTGGGGGAGAGGGCTGGGGAGCGGGTCGGGGTCCGGGCGGGTCGGGTTCAAGCGGACCCGACCTGACCCGTTAGGGTGACGGGCCGCGGGGGACTGGGCCGGGCCGGCCCAATGGGCCGTGGGCTGGGATTTAAGGAATAAAATAATAATAATAATAATAATTAATAATTAATAACTAATTAAATAAATAGTTTGTTTTAGGTGTTTTAAAAATAGATCCGGGGTCCAATAAATTCCAGAAAAATTGCCCTAAGTCCAGTTTTCCATTTTACACCCAAAAATATTATTTTTATAATATTTTAATGTTATTTATTATCAATTAAAAAATTTGTAATAATTCAAAACCCTGATTTTAATTACAGAAAATTCCCAGAAAATTCCAGAAAATTGTAAAAAATCCCAATTTTAATATTTTTGAAAAATCAGGGGCTTACAGCCTGTCACGCCCCAGTCCCAAAAATACGTAGGACTAGGACACGTAAGCATGCCAGCCGCATGGATATGGCAACTCCAATATATGGAAACCAAATCCACACGTACGCTGTAATATAAATATCAAATCCATAAGTGGTATAAACATATGTCACAAGTCACAGGTATAATCTAGATCTCATCCACAAAAATCAAATATGAATAAAATAACCAATATCTATGAAACTAGATCTCAATAAGGAGTATCTAAGGATGATAGTTGGATGGAAACAAATCCACTACCAACTCAAATGGGAAAAGTAAATACAATATAAGTAAAACACCATCAAACAATATAAGTACCAGCTATCAATCACGGCTCGAGAGAAGACGTCCACGAAGCATCTATAACCATCCAAATCTGCGCTCCTGTAAATACTCAAGAATAGGTACACCTGGCAGCGGACCAGGTCCTCAGAGGGACGTAACAAGATACAGAAAATACGAGCCAACTTGAATACAGTAAACATGCATATAATTTGAAAATAAATAAGTACGTTGTACAAGACAATCTATATGAATGCAAATGAGGACAACTTTTGGACGTATGGGCAAGGGTAGTCTACTCGATCTAAGCCTCACAACTCATGCACTCGTCCATGAACATCATCAGACGGCATACCTCGGGGGTAGCGACCCTCGGACTCCATCAATCGACATACCTCGGGGGTAGCGACCATCGGACACGACCCACCATAGTGCGTGCTAGTGACTACGGTGTTACCAGAGTGGTTAAAGCCCATACGCCTAATGATTGTCCTCTATGATACTAAGTGTCAAGTGTGTGTCAACATATATAATATATAATAATGACTGAAAGAAAACTACACATGCAAGAATAAACAGAAATGCAATAAATATACAGAAATATACTAAGCATGCAAAGTACTGTAAACAATTTGGTAAGGTATCTTGCCTGGGGTCCTCCTGCTGTTATGAATCAGAGTCCAAGTCACAGTCCAAATAGCCTATGTATTACAAATTCATCACGTCAAAGAATAATTTATTTTAATTTATTTAATTTTGTAATAATTACTCTAAAATCCTATTTTAATCTTATTATTCTAATTTTTAGGTTAATGCCTAAATTTTGTCCAAAGGAATTGAATTTTATCGACTCGAGACTCATAGCACGCAAATCGAGGCGATCTGTTGACCGAAAAGTCAACTGACACAAACTTGACTTTCATGCATGAATTCCTATAGATTTCAGCGTCAAAAACATGCTAGAATTTACGGCTCGTCCGAATTCAAATTCGTTTGGAAATTATGGCACATACAAGTTTCGTATCGTGCACCGATGGTTAAATTTTACCCTAGAAGTTCTACAGAATTAACAATATAAAAATACTTCGAAATAAATTCTGGAAAAAACATATGTCAATGATCTCGACATTAGCTTTCCGAAACTTTAAACGGTTCATGATTCTGATTTCTGGTTCTCCCGAAATCACAAAAACATCGAAACACGTCTATTTTTGGACATGCTGTGTTCTACGAATTTTCCAGAATTTAATAATAATAATTTCGTAAAACAAATTATATAATCAGAAAGCTAACCTCAATATATTTCTAACACAAAAAACTAGGCCTCATTTAGAGTCCGGAGCTATGCGCAATGGCTTCTGGAAGATGAAGGAACCCTAGATGGTAATTCTCCAAAATTCGGCTGAAGAAAAACCCTAGAAATAAACTTAAACTAATATATATAGAGGAGAGAGAAAGCAATCGCGGCTCAGATCTTGACACGTGGCAGCCATCCAACGCTGCCCGTCCCACAGTCACTGACAGGCGGGCCCGGCACTGTTTGATGCGGGCGGCTGACAGGTGGGCCCCCTGTTTGCTGACTGGACAGAAATAATTTCTTTTTAGGTTTTCTTTTTCAGAAAATAGTTTTTAATTCAGTTTTTGATAATTAACTCAAAATAAATGCTAAAAATAATCAGAAAATTCCCAAAAAATTATAGAAAATATATTTTATTATTTAGAACCTAAAATAAAAGTTTGGAATATTTTTATATAAGTTTGAACATAAAATAAATTCTTCAAAGTCCTAGAAAATTAGTATTACTAGTTTTTAATTAACTAAAAATTATGAAAAAAATTCCAATAATCTAAAATAGCCTAAAATAATTCTAAATAAATATTTATATAAGTAAATAAACTAAAAAAAATTATTTTCTAATTAACTAAGAGAATATTTTAAATAAATTCAACATATATAATAAATATAATAATATAAAATATACATAAAATACCTATTTTGGGTGAGGAAGTTTACAATCTACCCAACTTAAAACAATTTCGTCCTCGAAATTAAAATAAGGCATAATTTGTTAAATCCTTCACATTCATACATAAGGTACGTCAATCGCAATCTCTTCCAAAAATTTAAATAACAAAATCTATTCAAATCTATCGCGATCATTTCAAAATTACGATAATCATTGTTCAAATCAAAATTCAACCTATTGTAATCTCTTCTCACTTTTCCAACTCATCAATATCCAAATTTAAATTAAATCCATATAATATCTTCAAGATTTAAATAACCCATATCAAATTTTACCTCACGATCTCCAAGTATCATAATCTCCTCTAGAAGTAATTCGAGTCCAATAATATTCCTATTTTTACTTATAAATTTTTTTTTTCAACTTTTTAAATTCCATTCACATCCTCAATATTTCAAATAGGTAGTCCAATCATCAAATTTTTTTTTAAATCATCAAATTGAAAAATAATTTAAATGCAGTCCACCAATGTTCAAGTCTGAAATTATATATTTATCCTTCAAATTCAAATTGATGATTTTACCTTCAATACTAAAAAAATTTAAATTATGTACTTAAGGTATAAATATTGGGTCCTCAATATCAAGATTTTTAAAATTCATTAATCCTCATCATCTTAGTCATTCTTCTAAAATTCTCAAAATTAAATGGCTTGAACCTCTCCCAATCTAATCTTACTCGATCACAATCTAAAAGAAATTCCTCTCGAGTTGCCAATGCACTGCTACCCAACTTAGAATTTACCCATCTATCACAGAAGGCTATATACTTTAAGAAAAATATTCCTTAATTTATTTACTCATGCTTTTCAATTATCAAAGTTTTAACACCAAATATATCACCTATGATATACCCTTAATCAATTATAAAAAAAGTGTCACTAAGTCATGTGATTAGCCTTATGGGATATATCTAGTACTATCAGTGTATCAAACTTATACCAAGAACGAGGTTTCGTCTTTCCGAAATAAGGGAAGACGGAGATCAATAATAAAGAGTTCAAGGGCAAGGTAATAGAATAGAAGTATCGGGATCAAGACGTTTAAAGAATTCAAATGGGAATTATTAAAGTAGTTGTGGATTGATATCCTATTTTGGTAATGCCTATCCACATGCTCGCATCAGTACAGTTATATAACGGATACGATATGCTTAGACATATCTAGAGGGCAAGTTCATTTATCTACTAATCACTAGATATCTCAATCCACGTAAAGTAGTTATACGAAGGGCGAACCACGCGTACTATGGTTGATCAGACCGTAGTACACTGATTCTAAAATATATTAATGTATGCATCCACTAATACATATATAGTGAACAAGCTTGATGAAAGAATAAGCTTGCAAAACTAGGCTATAATAGCGGCATAAGTCAAGGTGGTACAATAATTATAGGTACGCTATATGATGATGAAAGGAGGTACAAGTCAATTCAAGTTCACAAAAACAAAACAAAAGAAATAGAATAAGCAATAATAATAAAGATTCTACAAATCTCTATAGTTATCATACAACCTCCTTGTCTATGTCGCTAGTCGACCAAATGGGGGCAAGGACCTCTAAATTCTATTGTCTGAATAAACACTGTCGTCTTATGCTAGCATACAATTAATGTTGTTCAATCACACTTCAACAATAGGTCAAAAGACTATATGATACTAGGTTGTGAGGTATACTACCCAACTTAAAATAATAAACTAATACTGTGACAGTCTTAAGGGTACCGTAGAAGCTCCTGTTAAGGTCTTCGAGAAGGGATCTTGGTACTTGTTAGGGTATCCTCTTATATTACATAGGTCATGGCCGTCTTAACTCTTAGTCATAGTGCAAGTGTCAATAGTAAGAATGGGACGGTTACTGGCCTCAAGGGAAAGGGAATATAACTCGTATTGAGGTGTGGTACAAGTTACGCAATTTAAAACTAAGGGATAAGCACCAGGTCTCAATCTACAAGAATAACTTAACTATCAAGTTCTAACTACTAAGCACACAATTTCAAAATTCAAGATTACAACTATAATCCTAGCAAACTATGTGTCCTTAACAAAGAAATAAATTACTTGGCCTACTATCAGAAGTGTCAGGTGGCACGAGTTGAAAGATAAAGAAAAGAAGAACGTAATTTTGGTCGTCGCACAATTAGCGAACATTAAGGCCACAGAGGAACAATATGTGAAATAGAGGGGCTCTAGGTAGCATCATTGTTTTCCAAGGTGGAGTGGTATACTAGTTGAATGTTCGAGGTATGATCAAGGGAGAAGTGTTGATTACATTCCTCTAGGATTCCTAGGGTGCTGTCTACTAATAACAAGACAATGATATAAGTTTATAGTTCTCCAATACTATCTAACTATGAGGGTTAGGTTCAGTCCTAATATTCTCTTTTAGTTTTCTATTGGTTCCTCCATACTAGGGTCAAACATTATGGTAAGCTTCTAACTAACTCTAGTGGTATCTATACTACTCTTAAGTCTTCATAATACATCAAGGGATAATGGTAAACCAATCTATAGATAAGGAATTCTAGGTTCACTAGATATTCTAAACTTAGTGGTGTGTCTATATCCTCGTTGTAATCTTAATAGGTATGCTACTCTAATTATCATCCTAATAACAGGGGTTCCTATATTCTCAACAGAAGGCTATACTCAAGAAACTATTAGGGAAGCACATGAATCAAGCATGATACAATTGTTCAAATAGAACAGATAGGAGGAAGATGAATCATAGTCAATTGTGGATGAGATCCTATACTCTAGTCCTAGGTGCAGGCTTGCTCGGTACAGTAACGTAACCGAGACAATATGCTCTCGACCTGCATGGGCCACCACAAAAACATGTCACGCCCCAGTCCCAAAAATACGTAGGACTAGGACACGTAAGCATGTCAGCCGCATGGATATGGCAACTCCAATATATGGAAACCAAATCCACACGTACGCTGTAATATAAATATCAAATCCACAAGTGGTATAAACATATGTCACAAGTCACAAGGTATAATCTAGATCTCATCCACGAAAATCAAATATGAATAAAATAACCAATGTCTATGAAACTAGATCTCAATAAGGAGTATCTAAGGATGATAGTTGGATGGAAACAAATCCACTACCAACTCAAATGGAAAAAGTAAATACAATATAAGTAAAACACCATCAAACAATATAAGTACCAGCTATCAATCACGGCTCGAGAGAAGACGTCCACGAAGCATCTATAACCATCCAAATCTGTGCTCCTGCAAATACTCAAGAACAGGTACACCTGGCAGCGGACCAGGTCCTCAGAGGGACGTAACAAGATACAGAAAATACGAGCCAACTTGAATACAGTAAACATGCATATAATTTGAAAATAAATAAGTACGCTGTACAAGACAATCTATATGAATGCAAATGAGGACAACTTTTCGACGTATGGGCAAGGGTAGTCTACTCGATCTAAGCCTCACAACTCATGCACTCGTCCATGAACATCATCAGCCGGCATACCTCGGGGGTAGCGACCCTCGGACTCCATCAATCGACATACCTCGGGGGTAGCGACCATCGGACACGACCCACCATAGTGCGTGCTAGTGACTACGGTGTTACCAGAGTGGTTAAAGCCCATACGCCTAATGATTGTCCTCTATGATACTAAGTGTCAAGTGTGTGTCAACATATCTAATATATAGTAATGACTGAAAGAAAACTACACATGCAAGAATAAACAGAAATGCAATAAATATACAGAAATATACTAAGCATGCAAAGTACTGTAAACAATTTGGTAAGGTATCTTGCCTGGGGTCCTCCTGCTGGTATGAATCAGAGTCCAAGTCACAGTCCAAATAGCCTATGTATTACAAATTCATCACGTCAAAGAATAATTTATTTTAATTTATTTAATTTTGTAATAATTACTCTAAATTCCTATTTTAATCTTATTATTCTGATTTTTAGGTTAATGCCTAAATTTTGTCTAAAGGAATTGAATTTTATCGACTCGAGACTCATGGCACGCAAATCGAGGCGATCTGTTGACCGAAAAGTCAACTGACACAAACTTGACTTTCATGCATGAATTCCTATAGATTTCAGCGTTAAAAACATGCTAGAATTTATGGCTCATCCGAATTCAAATTTGATTGGAAATTATGGCACATACAAGTTTCGTATCGTGCACCGATGGTTAAATTTTATCCTAGAAGTTCTACAGAATTAACAATATAAAAATACTTCGAAATAAATTCTGGGAAAAACATATGTCAATGATCTCGACATTAGCTTTCCGAAACTTTAAACGGTTCGTGATTCTGATTTCTGGTTCTCCCGGAATCACAAAAATATCGAAACACGTCTATTTTCGGACATGCTATGTTCTACGAATTTTCCAGAATTTAATAATAATAATTTCGTAAAACAAATTATATAATCAGAAAGCTAACCTCAATATCTTTCTAACACAAAAAATTAGGCCTCATTTAGAGTCCGGAGCTATGCGCAATGGCTTCTGGAAGATGAAGAAACCCTAGATGGTAATTCTCCAAAATTTGGCTGAAGAAAAACCCTAGAAATAAACTTAAACTAATATATATATAGAGGAGAGAGAAAGCAGTCGCGGCTCAGATCTTGACACGTGGCAGCCATCCAACGCTGCCCGTCCCGCAGTCACTAACAGGCGGGCCCGGCACTGTTTGCTGCGGGCGGCTGACATGTGGGCCCCCTGTTTGCTGACTGGACAGAAATAATTTCTTTTTGGGTTTTCTTTTTCAGAAAATAGTTTTTAATTCAGTTTTTGATAATTAACTCAAAATAAATGCTAAAAATAATCAGAAAATTCCTAAAAAATTATAGAAAATATATTTTATTATTTAGAACCTAAAATAAAAGTTTGGAATATTTTTATATAAGTTTGAACATAAAATAAATTCTTCAAAGTATTAGAAAATTAGTATTACTAGTTTTTAATTAACTAAAAATTATGGAAAAATCCCAATAATCTAAAATAGCCTAAAATAATTCTAAATAAATATTTATATAAGTAAATATACTAAAAAAATTTATTTTCTAATTAACTAAGAGAATATTCTAAATAAATTCAACATCTATAATAAATATAATAATATAAAATATACATAAAATACCTATTTTGGGTGAGGAAGTTTACAGAGCCTGACTTGATAGGACAAATGGTTCGTAGCCTTGATATCTACGCTTGTAGTTTATATCCACAAGGCCATGCTTGTCAATTTTCCAACCTTAATCTTGAATCGGATCAAAAAATTCACACTTGAATAGCACGATATTAGCAGGTTTTGTGCCATAATTATATGTCAACTCCACAATCTTTCATAAGATGCCAAAGAAATCATTGCCTGGATCGACGTCTTTGTAGTTCGAAGATTTGATACACAAACAACTGTTTTTCGTGGAATCAAGATCGAGAAAGCTATCTCTTATAGGAGTATTTGTTGACTTGAACCTAAACCCATTCACACAGAAACATGGCTATATTTTAATGGCAGTAATTGGTCCATTGGCTAGAGTTCTAATAGATTCAGTCTCGGGTGTTATTAGACGATCGACCTAAATACCAAAGTAATGATAGTAAGTTATTTGTTTTGCAAGTGCAGAAATAAAAAGTAATTACCAAGCACCTTACATATGCGCTCAACCAAGAAGAAAAATGGTATCTTATTTCTTGTTCTAATTTTTCGTCTGTTATGTAGGGTCTAACCGACCTCAACTCATCATTATATGTGCTGAAAAACAATGAAGCAACTATTGATTAGTAGCATAATAGTAGCTTATATTATTACATTGAGATGATATAAACGTGGACGTATTAATTACTTATCCCTCTAGCTTCTCCACTTCATCCTCGTCGCAATTGAGTAATATATACAACTGAGCAGCCCTTAGCTCATCATCATTCAAATATCTCTTCTTTATTTTCCCCGAAGGCTTTCCGGACGTATTGAATACTTTGAGTATTGCATCATTAGATTCCTGATATCCGTCGTCGTTTCTCGGAGCTTTCGTTCTATTAGTAGCAACATGAGATTTGAAATACATCGAGCAAAAGTTTGTAATCTCCTCGAGAACATAAGCTTCATAAATAAAGCCCTCAACCCGTGCCTTATTTTTTACCTTTCTCTTTAGGTGATTCAGATTCCGCTCGAAGGGGTACATCCACCGATAATCGATAGGACCACCAACATGTACCTCATAGGAAAGATGAATAGGCAAATGCTCCATAGAGTCGAAGAATCCAGGAGGAAACACATTCTCGAGCTTACATAGTGTTACCGTAATGTCCTTCTCTTATTTTTTTAGACGATTGACGAGCAACTTAGTACAACAAAGATCTCTGAAGAATATGCTGAGCTCTGTCAATGGATCCCAAACGACCTGCGGTAAGAATTTCCGAAATGCAATCGGAATTAACCTCTCCATGAATACGTGACAATCGTGGCTCTTCATACCCGCCAGTTTGTTCTTCTTGAGGTCGACGCATCTTCTCAAGTTCGATACGTACCCGTCTGAAAACTTTAGACCCTGAATCCATCTACAAAGTCTCCCTTTATCCTCTTTCTCTAGTGAGAAAACTGACTTAGGTTGCTTTAACTTTCCATTGCCCTCCTGTATCAAATGCAATATGTAAACCCCCTGAATTTTCAAAATTATTAAAACTTGGATTTTTCTCAATTTTTTGGAATTTTCTGGGAATTTTCTGAAATTAAAATCAAGGTTCTTAATTATTAAATAATTTTTATTTGTTAATAAATAATATTAAAATATCATGGAAATGACATTTTTGGGTGTGAAATAAAAAACTGGACTTAGGGTAATTTTTCTGGAATTTTTTGGGCCTCGGACCTATTTTTAAATGCCTAAAAACTATTTTTTTAATTAATTAATTAATTAACTGTTTATTATTATTATTATTATTATTATTATTATTATTAATATTTTTATTTTTTCTCTCCTTGGGCCAGCCCGGCCCAGTGGACCGTCCCAGCAGCCAGCCCAACCCAACCCGCTTCCTACCGGGTCGGGTCGGGTCAGTCAGACCCGACCCGCCGCCTACCCGACCCGGAGACCGGTTCTCCTTTCTCCCCACGCCGCCCGCGTCCCGCGCCGGCCTCCCCGCGCAGCGCCGCGCCTTCCGGCCACGATCCCCCGCACGCCTCCGCCATTTCCGGCCGCTCACCGCCCCCTTCAGCCTCGGCACCCCCTTATAACTCCCTCATCTTCTTCTTCCTCCCTCACTTCCCCCCTAACCCAAACCCTAATTCCGGCCACCCGTCCGCCCCTCTCCTCCGACGCCACCCTCCTCGAGACCCCGGCCAGCCCTCGCCGCCGGATCCCTCCGCCTCCAGCACGTGGCCCCGCCTCCAGCGGCCAACCGGCGACTCCCCCTCCTCCCTCG
Organism: Iris macrosiphon; assembly: GCA_036927795.1. NCBI lineage: Eukaryota > Viridiplantae > Streptophyta > Magnoliopsida > Asparagales > Iridaceae > Iris > Iris macrosiphon. The sequence continues at coordinate 97,412,031 of JAYESA010000004.1, forward strand.
AGTTCCTCCAGCCGCTCCGGCGACCCGACCGACCCCCCCACTGCCGGCACCACCGCCCACGAGCCCTACGCCGCAGCTCGGCCACCCTCCGGCCACCGCAGACAGCCCAGGCCGAAGCCCTAGGCCGGACACGTGGACACGCCCCGGGACACGAGATACGATTCGGACACAGAAAACCCTGTTTTGAAGAGCCGGTTCAGGTACTCGTATCTTGCACCCTGTATCTCCATTTTCGATTCCGTAAATTGCGTTGCGAAGCCTGTATGACCCTCTCGGTGTCCGGACAAACCGCTCGGGGTATCGCATCCTGTGGTGATCGTACACCGCGATCCAAAAATAGGAAAAACCAGACCTTGTTTCACCCCGGAACTGAGTACGCCCCGCCAAACGGGATGACTTGGTCGCGTGAGGTCTTCACAGATACGTGCGCATCGTCGATACGGACGTGTGAGATTTTGCGAAAGCTAATTCGGGTGTGCGTGCACACCGGAATCAACGCGTATCCGCAGACATCGCCCCGTATCCGACTTTTCTGCAATTCGCCCTAACTTCTTGTACACTCGTCGGATCGAGACGAAACTTGTGCCATCGGACTCGTAGCGATACGCTGGTCCTGTGGGTCAAGTTTGGTTCGATTCTGAGAAAGTTGACGAAATCGCGTGTCGTAGGCCCCACAGGCCCCGCTCAACGGGCGATTTTGTGATCGGCTCATCAGAATCCAATTCTGGAAGTTCCGTTGGGTTCGTATCAGCGTTCCTGACCTGTTGACACTAAGTTTGGTGAATTTGGAGACCGTTGACCCGGACACGTTTTTCGGTGCAAAGCGGGCCCACCGGCGGACCCCGTTTTGACCCGAAACTGTCATTTTTGTCCTTGTCTCTAAATTGGATCCAAGGATAGGCGTTTCTAGCTATTTGACATCTTCTGAGCGTGATGATAATGTCTATTTTAGCTTTTGGACTCATCTCTGGAAATTTTCCCAAGAACAATTAATCAGATCCAAACAACAGGCAAGTACCTGCACTTCAAGTTAAAACTTTATATTGTGATAATTAATTCTCTGCTTTACTAGTACCCTTGATGATTACACCTAGTGTTAGGAATACTGGAATTCATGTCTTGAATATTTGGAGTTCATGTCTTATTTTTCATGTCGGGTGGGAGAATACTAGAAGGCATGTAGTTTACCCTTTCCCCTGCCATGTTTAATAGCTGTTGGTACGCGACTGTACCCTCAGCCGGATCTCGATTTTCCCTGTTTAATAGACATTTATGACGGTCGGATTAGCCTTATAAACCCTTACATGCCAACTATGTATTCTAAAACAAACACAAGTTCACACAGATAGCTTCTGGTCTTGTTATAGTTCTTGCTGACTGTTGTAGTTTCATTTCCTGTCTCATTTATTTCGGTTTTCTCATATTCCTGTTTATAGTTTTCACTCTGAGATATTGATGTTCTTCTATGCAATTTCTTATTATTGATACTCAATTTAATTATCATAAATATTTAGTTTAATCTTGTTGTGTATTGTGTACTTTGCTCCTTTCCTGACTGGATCCGTTGATTTAGGCGATGATGAGGACTTTGCCCCTACATATTATGGTCCCTATGAGGGTACAGATGATATTTATGAGGATCCAGATCCCACCCAGGAGACCCCTGCTGCAGAGTAGATAGCAGTAGCTATTTTTATTTATTGCTCTTATCTTAGTAATCGGGTTTGTCCCCGATTTTATTCCGATTTCTGTACTAAACATTTGAATCTGTTGTCGCATTTATTTTAATTGAATTCTTAAGTATCTATTTTCCATTATTATCTGGCCTATGTTATTTGTGAATGAGCTAGATTAGTTAAGTGTGAATTTGACCTCGACAGCGTACTACCGCCGACTCTGCGGCGTAGGCTGGACGTACCCACGCACTCGTGCCCGAATTTCCGGATGCGGGTCGTGACACATTTTTATGGTGGCCCATGCAGGTCCTATCCTTAAATAGGGTAATACCCTAGGACAGGGTATAGAATAAGATTGAGGATTCTAGAAAAAGCTCATTCACAGTATAGGGTCCTTATTTCAATTCTTGATATCATTTTTGCTCAATTTTCCTATCGCCCTTGATTTTCAAGTAATCTATTCTGATCTCCCTGTCCCTTAATCTTTCAGAATGGTCCAGATAAGGAACACAGTAGGAGGCACATCAGAACCAGCTGAGCAGAATGTGCCCGAGACTCTTGCACTCCCGCCGCCTCTATCTGTTCCGGCAGTTACTCTGGATGGGGCACAGCTACTTGGAGTGTTCTAGGGACTGGTGGAATCCCAGAAAGAACAGACTGCACTTCTGCGGACCAGCCTCTCAGAAGCTCTTAGGTCCCAGGAGTCGCCACTCAAGAGGCCAGGGAGTGCCAAAGACTTCAAGAACCTTAGACCCCTGGAATTCTACGGAACTGAGGGCATTCTCTATGCCGATGAGTGGATAGAGAATGTCGAGAGACTCCTGAAGACTGCTCGGGTTCCTGATGATCTCAAAGTGGAGTCTGCAAGCCTGCAATTGTTCGACATAGCTCGAACCTGGTTCAGAGATGAACCCCAACTATCTGCTCCTGACCTCACCTGGGAGGACTTCAAGAGGCTATTCAAGGAGAAATTCTACCCCGAAGTGGCTCGGGAAGCTCTCGAAAGCCAATTCGAGAGACTGGAACAAGGTAACCTATCTGTTGATGAGTATACTGCTGAATTTAGCAGGTTGAGCCACTTTGCGGAGTACATGGTTCGTACCCCGAAGGACAGAGCCCGTAGATTCAAGAAGGGTCTGTCTCCGGATATTCGCCTTGCTGTCACCACCAGCCGAGCTCGCACCTATGAGGAAATCCTGAGCGTGGCACAAGGCGTTGAGAGAGACATGGGGCATAAACAAAGCGAGAGAGAGATACCGGAAATGCGGGACCCAACAAATGCCCTTTTCAACAACAACAACAGCAGAGGGTCCCGCAGCAAACTCAGCGTCCTCTCCCTCGAGCTCCAGCACCCCAACACCAGGCTCAAGGACAGAACCAACAAGCTGCCGCTTGTAACTTTTGCCAAAAGCCAGGTCACACTTGGCAAGTCTGCAGGAAGAGGCTAGGTGCCTGCCTCTACTGCGGCTCAGCAGCGCATCAAATGAGGGACTGTCCAGCTGCTCAAGGATGCACCGCTGCACCCAAGGCTCCAGTCCAGGCCAGGGCCCCAGCAGCACAACAGAGGGGACCCCCGCTTCCAACACAACAACAACGCTTTGCTCAGCACCAACAGCAGCAACAGAGGGGTACACCGCAGCAAGGCCGTGCTTATGCAATGACTCTGGAAGAAGCTGAAGCCACAGCAGACGTGATCACAGGTTCTGTGCTTATAAATTCAATACCAGCCATTACTTTATTTGATTCTGGAGCTTCACATTCATTCATGTCAGTAGATTTCCTTATGAAGCATAGCTTAATCACTAAACCCCTTAGGAATTGTTATAAGATCATTACCGGTGGAGGAATCATCCCGGTTAGTGATGCCTGTAACAATTGTCCTATTACATTATGTGGAAGAGAACTGTATGCTAGGCTACTTGTAATGCCAGTTCCCAGTTTTGATATTATACTGGGTATGGATTGGTTGAGTCAACATCATGCCACTATAGACTGCCACAGAGGTAGTGTAATCTTCAGGCCCCCTGGCAAGCCAGAATTTGAATTTGCTAGAGGTTCTAGAGAAATGGGTAGTAACAAAATTTGTGGAGCCCTAGTAACAGAAGAATTTCCGCTACCTATCATCTCTGAATACCTTGATGTCTTCCCTGAGGATCTCCCAGGCTTACCCCCTGACCGAGAAGTTGAATTCTCTATTGACTTAGTGCCGGAAGCAGCACCAGTATCTCAAAATCCCTACAGAATCAACAAGAAGGAGATAATAGAACTAAATGAGCAAATCAAAGAGTTAGAAGACAAATGCTTTATTAGGTCTAGTGTCTCACCCTGGGGAGCTCCAGTATTATTTGTGCCCAAGAAGGACGGAACATCCCGAATGTGCATTGACTATAGGACCTTGAATGCCTTAACAATTAAGAATAAGTATCCCCTACCCAGGATAGATGACTTATTTGATCAATTAAGTGGAGCTCGGGTATTTTCAAAGATTGACTTGAGGTCTGGTTACCACCAAGTAAGGGTAAGGAAGGAAGACATCCCTAAAACTGCTTTCAATACCCGGAACGGACACTACGAATTCTTAGTAATGCCGTTCGAGTTGACGAATGCTCCAGCAGTTTTTATGAACTTGATGAACAGAGTCTTTCAGCAATATCTAGACAAATTTGTAGTGGTCTTTATTGATGATATTTTAATCTACTCCAAGACCCCCGAAGAACATAAAGAACATTTGAGGCTAGCATTGGAGACTTTGAGGAAGGAAAAACTTTATGAAAAATTATCTAAATGTGCATTCTTCCTAGACAAAGTAGAATTCTTGGGACATATTGTGACTCGAGATGGAATAGCAGTAGATCCCAAGAAGATAGCGGCAGTAGAATTATGGCCCACTCCAGACTCTGTAGCAGAGATTATAAGCTTCCTGGGACTAGCTGGCTACTATCGGAAGTTTGTGAAGGACTTTGCTAGGATTGCTGAACCCATGACAAAATTAACAAGGAAGGATGAAGAGTTCACCTGGACTGATGAATGTCAGCATGCTTTTGAGGAATTGAAGAAAAGGCTGACTACTGCCCATATTCTGACCTTACCTTCTGGAACCGGAGGTTTCACTATTTATAGTGATGCTTCTGGAAAAGGTCTAGGTTGTGTATTGGAGCAGAACAAGAAAGTAATAGCATATGCCTCTAGATAGCTTCGACCCCATGAAAAGAACTATCCAACTCATGATTTAGAATTGGCAGTTGTCATTTTTGCTCTTAAACTATGGAAGCATTATCTTTATGGAGAAAAGGTGGAAATATTTACAGACCATAAAAGTCTAAAATATATCTTCACCCAGAAAGAGCTGAACATGAGGCAAAGAAGGTGGCTGGAACTAATGAAAGACTTTGATATCACCCTTCAATATTATCCTGGGAAGGCCAATGTAGTTGCTGATGCTCTAAGCAGATATCCTATGGCGATGTACTTGACTATGGACCGACACTTGCTCGAGGACCTGGAAAGTTTAGGTATTGAGGTAATTATCCCAGGAAAAGAAGGCCAAATGATGAACTTGCAGATTCAGTCTACTTTAATAGACAAGATCAAAGAGACTCAGTTTCAAGACGAAGGCCTGCGAAGCCTTCGAGGTCAAGTGCAAGCTGGATTAGTGAAAGATTTCAGAATTCATGAAGACGGATCACTGAGGCATGGCGATAGATTATGTGTACCTCAAGGAGACATAAGGGAAGAAATTATGCAAGAGGCGCACAGATCGCAATACTCTATACATCCAGGAGCCAACAAGATGTACAAGGACCTGAGGACGCACGTTTGGTGGCATGGCATGAAAAGAGAAGTAGCCAGGTTCGTATCTTGTTGTTTAGTGTGCCAACAAGTTAAGGCAGAAAGACAAAGACCTGGAGGATTGCTTCAACCACTACCCATTCCAGAGTGGAAGTGGGAACATATCACAATGGATTTTGTTTTCGGACTTCCAAGGACACCTAGTGGAAAGGATGCAATTTGGGTGATAGTAGATAGACTGACCAAGTCTGCACATTTTCTACCTTTCAAAGTGGGCCTATCTACAGAGAAGCTGGCAGATTTATATATCAGACATATTGTTAGGTTGCATGGAGTTCCAGTAAGTATTGTCTCCGACCGAGATTCAAGATTCACTCTCACTTCTGGAAAAGCTTACAAGCCAGTTTGGGGACTCAACTCAAATTCAGCACAGCTTATCATCCCCAAACCGATGGACAATCGGAACGTACAATCCAGACACTTGAAGATATGCTTCGTACATTTGTTCTGGATTTTGGAGGATCCTGGGAAGACTATCTACATCTTGTGGAGTTCTCTTATAATAACAGTTACCAAGCAAGTATTGAGATGACTCCATTTGAAGCTCATGGACGAAGATGTCGTACCCCGCTATCATAGGACGACGTTGGAGAAAGAGCCCTGCTGGGACCAGAGATGGTGATCGATTCAACTGAGAAGGTAAAACAAATAAGGGACAGACTTCGAGTGGCTCAAGACAGGCAACGACATTGGGCAAATAGCCACCGAAGGCCCTTGGAATTTGAGGTAATTAAATTTATGAACTCAAGTTAATTTAAACATTATGATTATGCAACTAAGACTTGATTATGACTCTATTTTAAGGTTGGAGAACTGGTATTCTTGAAGATTTCCCCGACACATGGCACCATTAGGTTCGGAAGAAGTAGAAAACTCAGCCCAAGATTTATTGGACCTTTTGGCATTCAAGAGAAAATCGGAGAAGTGGCATACCGACTGGCATTGCCACCCTCTCTGGATGGAGTCCATAACGTCTTCCACGTGTCGCAACTGAGGAAATATGTGTCAGATCCCAGCCATGTTTTGGATCACTCAGAGCTCGAAGTAGGCCCAAGTTTGACTTATCAAGAGCAACCCGTGGAGATACTGGATCGATCGGAGAAAGTTCTACGGAACCAGGTCATTTCCCTGGTTCGCGTAGCTTGGAAGCACCATTCTCCCGGCGAATCCACCTGGGAGCGAGAAGACGAGATTAGAGAACGCTACCCCTATCTTTTTGAACCCTGAGGTATATTTTAATTCTCGGCTTTTCCTTTCGTGCTATGGTTATTCTTAAATTTCGAGGACGAAATTTTTATAAGTTGGGTAGATTGTAAACCCCCTGAATTTTCAAAATTATTAAAACTTGGATTTTTCCCAATTTTCTGGAATTTTCTGGAAATTTTCTGAAATTAAAATCAAGGTTCTTAATTATTAAATAATTTTTAGTTGTTAATAAATAATATTAAAATATCATGAAAATGATATTTTTGGGTGTAAAATGAAAAACTGGACTTAGGGTAATTTTTCTGGAATTTTTTGGGCCTCGGACCTATTTTTAAATGCCTAAAAACTATTTTTCTAATTAATTAATTAATTAACTGTTTATTATTATTATTATTATTAATATTATTATTTTTATTTTTTCTCTCCTTGGGCCGGCCCGGCCCAGTGGACCGGCCCAGCAGCCAGCCCAGCCCAACCCGCTTCCTACCGGGTCGGGTCAGTCAGACCCGACCCGCCGCCTACCCGACCCGAAGACCGGTTCTCCCCTCTCCCCACGCCGCCCGCGTCCCGTGCCGGCCTCCCCGCGCAGCGCCGCGCCTTCCGGCCACGATCCCCCGCCCGCCTCCGCCATTTCCGGCCGCTCACCGCCCCCTTCAGCCTCGGCACCCCCTTATAACTCCCCCCCTCTTCTTCTTCTTCCTCCCTCACTTCCCCCCTAACCCAAACCCTAATTCCGGCCACCCGTCCGCCCCTCTCCTCCGGCGCCACCCTCCTCGAGACCCCGGCCAGCCCTCGCCGTCGGATCCCTCCGCCTCCAGCACGTGGCCCCGCCTCCAGCGGCCAACCGGCGCCTCCCCCTCCTCCCTCAAGTTCCTCCAGCCGCTCCGGCGACCCGACCGACCCCCCCCACTGCCGGCACCACCGCCCACGAGCCCTACGCCGCAGCTCGGCCACCCTCCGGCCACCGCAGACAGCCCAGGCCGAAGCCCTAGGCCGGACACGTGGACACGCCCCGGGACACGAGATACGATTCGGACACAAAAAACCATGTTTTGAAGAGCCAGTTCAGGTACTCGTATCTTGCACCCTGTATCTACGTTTTTGATTCCGTAAATTGCGTTACAAAACCTATATGACCCTCTCGGTGCCCGGACAAACCGCTCGGGGCATCGCGTCCTGTGGTGATCGCACACCGCGATCCAAAAACAGGAAAAACCAGACCCTGTTTCACCCCGGAACTGAGTACGCCCCGCCAAACGGGACGACTTGGTCGCGTGCGGTCTTTACAGATACGTGTGCATCGTCGATACGGATGTGTGAGATTTTGCGGAAGCTAATTCGGGTGTACGTGCACACCGAAATCAACGCGTATCCGCGGACATCGTCCCGTATCCGACTTTTCTGCAATTCGCCCTAACTTCTTGTACACTCGTCGGATCGAGACGAAACTTGCGCCATCGGACTCGTAGCGATACGCTGGTCCTGTGGGTCAAGTTTGGTTCGATTCTGAGAACGTTGACGAAATCGCGTGTCGTGGGCCCCACAGGCCCCGCTCGACGGGCAATTTTGTGATCGGCTCATCGGAATCCAATTCTGGAAGTTCCATTGGGTTCGTATCAGCGTTCCTGACCTGTTGACACTAAGTTTGGTAAATTTGGAGACCGTTGACCCGGACATGTTTTTCGGTGCAAAGCGGGCCCACCAGCGGACCCCGTTTTGACCCGAAACTGCCGTTTTTGTCCTTGTCTCCATATTGGACCCAAGGACAGGCGTTTCTAGCTATTTGACATCTTTTGAGCGTGATGGTAATGTCTATTTCAGCTTTTGGACTCATCTCTGGAAATTTCCCCAAGAATAATTAATCAGATCCAAACAACAGGCAAGTACCTGCACTTCAAGTTAAAATTTTATATTGTGATAATTAATTCTCTGCTTTACTAGTACCCTTGATGATTACACCTAGTGTTAGGAATACTGGAATTCATGTCTTGAATATTTGGAGTTCATGTCTTATTTTTCATGTCGGGTGGAAGAATACTAGAAGGCATGTAGTTTACCCTTTCCCCTGCCATGTTTAATAGCTGTTGGTACGCGACTGTACCCTCAGCCGAATCTTGATTTTCCCTATTTAATAGCCGTTTATGACGGCCGAATTAGCCTTATAAACCCCTACATGCCAACTATGTATTCTAAAACAAACACAAGTTCACACAGATAGCTTCTGGTCTTGTTATAGTTCTTGCTGACTGTTGTAGTTTCATTTCCTGTCTCATTTATTTCTGTTTTTTCATATTCCTGTTTATAGTTTTCACTCTGAGATATTGATATTCTTCTATGCAATTTCTCATTATTGATACTCAATTTAATTGTCATAAATATTTAGTTTAATCTTGTTGTGCATTGTGTACTTTGCTCCTTTCCTGACTGGATCCGTTGATTTAGACGATGATGAGGACTTTGCCCCTACATATTATGGTCCCTATGAGGGTACAGATGATACTTATGAGGAGCCAGATCCCACCCAGGAGACCCCTGCTGCAGAGTAGATAGCAGTAGCTATTTTTATTTATTGCTCTTATCTTAGTAATCGGGTTTGTCCCCGATTTCATTCCGATTTTTGTACTAAACATTTGAATCTGTTGTCGCATTTATTTCAATTGAATTCTTAAGTATCTGTTTCCCATTATTATCTGGCCTATGTTATTTGTGAATGAGCTAGATTAGTTAAGTGTGGATTTGACCTAGACAGCGTACTACCGCCGACTCTGCGGCGTAGGCTGGACGTACCCACGCACTCGTGCCCGAATTTCTGGGTGCGGGTCGTGACACAATGCAGGACGTCTACATATTTCTTCTAAGTCCAACCTGGCCTTCGGATTATCTTTCGTCTTCCCCTTTACCTCCATTACAATATTAATTATGTTATCAAACACATTCTTCTTGATATGCATGACATCAAGGTTATGTCTGATCAGATTTTGCTCCAATATGGCAGATCCCAGAATATACTCCTCTTCGTCCAGTTATGGGGTGCGACCAAATCCGTCATACTTGTACCCCTTAGCAGGCTCTTCGATAGCACTTGGTAAATCTTTTACCTCTTCCCATATCGTGTATCCGGGCTACCTTGGCGGTGGATTGGCCTTCTCCACAATGCCCGCATGAAAAGTATTCATGTTCCTCCAGTACGGATGATCCTTCGGCAGAAATTGTCGATGATAATCGAAGAAGCATAGTTTGCCTCCGTGTTTTAAACGGAAAGCCTTAGTACGGTCCATACAATACGAACATGAGAGACGACTATGGGTGCTCCATCCCGATAATATTCCATAGGCCAAAAAGTCGTTGATGGTCCACATAAGTGCTGCCCTCATATGAAAATTCTGCTTTCTAGAAATATCGTACGTGTTGGCACCTACTTCCCACAGCTGATTCAACTCATCTATCAAAGGTTGTAAATACACATCGATGTTCCTCTTCGGATTGTTCGGACCCAGGATAATAACGGTTAGGAACATATACAGATTCTTCATGCACATCCAAGGCGGTAAATTATACGAAGTGGCGATCACAGGCCAACATGAATACTGGGAGCCCAAAAGTCCGAATGGGGTAAAACCGTCAGAGGAGAGCCCCAATCTGACATTATACGGATCCGAAGCAAAATCTGGATACTCTCGATCAAAGTGCTTCCATGCTTCTCCATCGGATGGATGATCCAATACTACTTCGATCTGTTTTCGCCTGTGCCAACTCATATTTTCTGCAGTCTCCTTAACAATAAACAACCGCTGCAACCGCGGCGTTAAAGGCAAGTAGTACATCGAATCGGTAGGCTTCCTTGCACCGACAGACTTTTCTCTAACAGTGGCCTTGTAGCGATCAGCACCACAGAATCTGCACGCATCTTCATCCTTGTCGTCTTTATAGTACAACATGTACCCGTTGCGACATGTATCGATTTTCTCGTATCCCATCCAGAGCGATCTCACCATCCTCTTATATCGATAGAAGTCTTTAGGCAACTTTGCACCCTCGGGCAAGATCTCTATAATCAAATCAATCAGTCGATTATAGCATTCTTGCGACATGTTAAAATCGGACTTGATGCTCAATAATCTTGTAACCACCTCCAACGGTGAATGATCCTCACAACCAAGATATACTGGGGTCCTTGCATTCTCCAGCAACTCCATAAACTTTGCAGCATCGGTATTCGGTGCCTCCTCATCTGCATCATAATTGTCTGGATTGAAACTAGGTCTTGCCGTATCATAATTGTCCGGATTGAAACTAGGCCCCCCCGCATCAAAAACCATGTTCACCCACCCGTCGTCGTAAGTATCGTGGTCATGGACATCCATATACGGCTCCACATAAGGCTCCGACTTCGATGCTAGAGACACAAGTTCTCCGTGCACGTTCCACTGATAGTAATTCGGCGTAAAGCCCTTCGAGTACAAATGATATGTGACTTCCACTTCTGGATGATATTTCCTGTTATGACATCTCACACACGAACACTTAATTTTGGTACCGTCCATGTACTGAGGGAACACCTTGGCGAACTGCAGGAACTGCTGTACACCCTCAATGAATTTATCTCGCACACCGCACATGTCATCAGGATGACGGTTGTACATCCACGAACAATGATGCAGATAGTAATTCATATCCATTTCTAGATACTTTTACAAAAATGACAGTATGTATCCTATAAATCATTACATACGGTATGATTCTCTGAGGAAGGTAAGAACTGCTCTAACTTGATACACAATGTCCTATGTGTGTGTGTGTGTATATCATCTGACTTGTCAATTGGTAGTGAGTATGTCCAACTAGAGGACATGGATGGCAAATAATATGGAAGAGAGTTTCAGAAAGTAGCAGTCATTCCCCGTTTGGACAAGGTCACAAGCCATCTCATATTTAGTGTAAAACATATTAATTTTACGCACTTATTTAACTAAAGAACTTATCAATGCAATGGTCAAGTGACTGTTATGCAGTTATGAGAGCAATTAGTTCTCGTTGGTTAGATGGTGTAAATTATAATGTCATGCGGAGAGCCCTAGTTACATTAATGGCTTGCTTTGACATTGGAGAGTGGAGACCTTATACTGAAATAGGCTAAAATGTGGTTACTATGTCATTTTTAGGTAAAAACTATGCCATACTAGTCAAACTAGGTCATTACCCCAATTTGGGTTCATAACTAGCTTTTAAGTTGGTTTATAAACTTGATACTGGAATTCGAAAATTAACGTGTGCACAAACCAAATTCGAAAATTAACGTGTCGTATCGTGTTGTGTTGTGTCGTGTCTGTGTTAGAGAGAAAGAGAGAGATCGTGTACTGCTATTAACTAGTGGTAGTGACTAATATCTATATTAATACCTAATATATATATTAATACCTTGTCCTATATGTATTTACCTTGGTATCCTAGCCAATACCTTAGCCGTATCCTAATATCTCACTATACCCTTGTAGCATGATACTACTTTATTGTCCATGACACTTAACATAAGCTATAATCAATATTTTAGTATTTATATACTTATATCTTAATACCTTAGTACCAATGTCTTGGTGTCTTACCAAATACCTAGACATCTGGTATTTTGGTATCTACAACCAATATCCTAAAACCTAACTATAAACTGAAACACTAAACCTCCCCAACCCACTACCTATTACTAATATCTTAGTATCTAGCTCAATACTCTAGTACTTCACTATATCTTAACATTACCTTAATCCACTTCTAACATATCCCTTAATAACTAGATATCATATCCTTGGTACCTAATACCAAACCTAATACTAACCTCCCCTCTCTAACACACTTAATCTTGTATAATGATACACACTCAGGTATCACACGTCCTCTCGACTCCCTTAAATACAAACAATAACACACCTAAGTGTGCACAAAAAATACATGCTTAACGCATGCGTGCCTCTGCATAAACTTGACACTGGAATGAACCTACAATAGTTTCCACACACACCACTTGTATAGTCCACTTAACAACTGCACAAACCAAATTGGGGATGAAGGAGATGGGTACCTCTTGATTTGGGGATAAAGGAGCTTTGTGTCTCCCCGTCGTCGAATTTCCAGGAATTGTAGAGAGAGAGAGAGAGAGAGAGAGAGATAATGGATTTAGAAAACCTAAAATCCAAAAATTGAATGGTTCAGGTCACTTAAGAATTCATTCTTTATAATCTTATTTATTGAGCCTAAACACACACACACACACACACACACACACACACACACACATATATATATATATATATATATATATATATATATATATATATATATATATATATATATGACTCAAAGGAGGGGAATATATATATATATATATGACTCAAAGGAGGGGACAAGCTGTCTTTTATTGTAAAAAAATTCTCCTTGAGGTACTTTGTCAACTGATGTTACATAGTACCAGCTGAATATTGCATACCAAGATGGGTAAGCGCAAAGGTAGTCAACCTCTCGGAAGAGCAGACCGAATGCTATGAGAGGGAGGGATATCATCCCCCCTTGGACGACCTACCAAGCTACATACAAAAAGACGATGACCATGTGGGGGTACTCATCCAATGCCCCTCCAAAGCACAAGTAAAACCGAGAATAAAATTTTGATCAAACCTTCCTATTAATTAAAATATATGGTAGAATTAATTCAAATTGGACATTGAATTTGCAACCATTATAAATAAACTATTGCGAGATCAATATCTTGCAACGGTTGATTGTTATTTCAGCAATAGTTATCATAAACGTTTTCATTTAACAAATAAAATTGCAACTAATTACAAAAAATTGTTGCACAATCATTAAAAATAAGCCCACTCGCAATAGGTTACAAAAAATGTTACACAACCGTTGTTAATGGTGAACCTTTTTATAATGCTTTATGTAAGTGTTGCAAAATATTACCTATTTTGCAACAGTTACTTATAAACCTTGCATAACCATTGCAAATTCTGCTAACGTTGACAACACTTTTATAAAAGCATAAAAAAAGAAAAAAAATAGTGAGAGTTTATGAACCGTTGTAAAAGGTTTATTAGACAACAGTTAATCTTAAACCGTTGCAAATAGATTTAATTTGGCAATAATTATTTTAACTGTTACTAAACTATTATAAATTTTAGTTTTAGCAACACCCATATAACTGTTGCACTAAAACTGTTGCGAAATAGGGGTATTTCTTGTAGTGACAAGAAATAATCAATTAGAAGAAGAATAAACCAATAGAAAAGTAGGCGACGAACTCACCATGCTCATCACCGATCGGCGGTGATTGGCGATGCTTGGCCGTTCGATTCTCTGGAGAATTGATCCTTTGTGGCGGATCACGTCGGAGCACGACAGATCATGTCGGACCGTCACTCACCGGAGAAGCCTCGGTGGTGAAGGAGAAGGTCACCATGTCCATGAGCTCCCGAGCTCAGAAACGGTTACAGAATCATTAGGTTCCTGAACGAGCGCGAAAAAGGGAATGAGAGAAATGTTCTCTATGGAATGTATGGGTTTGGATTTTTAAAACCTAGGGATGAGTCGGGTTTATGGGTTGAAATAGATTTCTATTAGAAACTAAGGGTATTTATAGGAGATGGGAGAAGGATCTAGATCTAGGTTGTTGAGAGATAGTTACAAGTTAGTTACTAGGTTATTAGGCTCTTGAAAAATAACTAGTTTTTCTATATATTTACTAATATGCCACTCCCTTCTCCCATATTGTCCTAAATTAAATACTAGACTATTTATTAATTTAGAGAATTTTTTAGAACAAATATTTGTTTATTGATTTTGGAAAAGAGGAGTTATATATATATATTTGAGAGAGAGAGAGAGAGAGAGAGAGAGAGAGAATGGGAAAGTGAATTATGTTCGCCTAATATTAATCATTTAGTGACTTCACAAATAAGACATCGGTAAATGTCGCTGCTTATGCGACTTTTTTAAAAAATGTCGCTAGATGTCACTGATTTAGTGATGCCTAGCAACATATGTTTTCAGAGTACGTCAAAATCGTCGAAACTTCGTCCCAAAATGTTGCAATAGGCGACTCTTACTCTCTGTGTCGCTAATTAATTGCAGATAGTGACTTCTTATGCTGGAGTCGCTAAATGTGTCGCTAATTTTACTTATTTTGATATTGTCCTAAGTCACCTTTATACATCAGGTTCTAATATATTGGACTAGAATCCACGCTTCTCAAAAAAAAAAAACATAAGCGAAATCAGCTCTCTAAAGCATCTCTCTCTACCAACTTTTAGAAATTGTTCCAAAATATAACAAACATTCAAAAATAAATTCCTGCCAAGCAGTTGTTTCTCAAACAATATTTGGAAGTATTTTGCAGAAAATAAATTGAAAGATTCTTAATAGGCAATCTCAATTCCTATCTAATAGATCTTATTTTTAAAAAAACTGTTCAAACAAATTGTTCTTTGATGGATGGTGGTAAGTCCTATAAAAGAAGAAATATTTCTACATCTAAATAATTATTTGTCTAGGATTCACTGTCAGCACATGGCGACTCTCTAGATAAACCAAATGGGTTATACGTTGTCGACGAGAACAAATCTGTTGTCTAATATTTTGTACTATATTTATATTCCTTCTTTCTCTTTTTTTTTTTTTTTTTTTTTAATTGATTGGAACTAACATGTCATAGGAAAAAAACAGAAATATAAAACAGAATACTTAAAACAACTGATTTGTTTCCACTGGCTACACGAGAAACGCACTGGACGAATCTAATAAATAATTTAACATAAAAAAAAAAAGTAAACCCAACAGTCTTCTCTCTCAATTGACATGGTCAAGGATAAAGGTGCAAATACAGTAAGTAAGTACTAGATTGCTTTATTCTTCTTTTTATAAAGTACAGCAAGTTGCTGACTTTATTAAGGGCGGACGCACCAGGCGTGTTGGCAACGGAACTGTTGACCAAACGCATTGTCCCTACGAACCGGCTACAGCCGGTAAATAAAGCTAACCGTTCGATCATCACTTATATTAATCCGACGGAAGAACCTGACAGAAGGTTGACTATGTATATTTTAACAGCAATTAATTAATCAGCGTAAGAGTCGTATATATAAATTAAATTCATTAGCGGGGATTTCATTCACTTTCTGTACCGACGACTTTTTAATTTGTTGGTATTTAATTTTTGTTAATTAATTAATATAAGTAAGTAGTGGGCGGATGGTCTTCTTTGCTTCCACCAATGGAGTTTGAGAGTCAAATGGAAAGAAGAAGGGATATGTTATGACTACAATCAAATGCCTACAATTTTCTTTCAATCGTCACGTGACATTTACGTAACGGTCGATCATTAGAAAAGGGAGGAGAGGTGCGACCCGGTGGCTGTTCGGGTAGCCGTCACGTGATAGAAACGTTACGTGACAGCCGTTCACTGGAGGGAAAGATGAAACCCGATATGACCCACATTGCAGGAAAAGAGAGGGATTGTAAGAAGGTTGTAAGCATTTGGTAGTAAACTTAGCATTATTGAAAGAAGAATGGATATGCTATGACTACAATCAAATGCCTATAATCCTCTTACAACTGTTACGTGACGACCATATGACTTTTATGTGACGGTCGTTCTTTGAAAGAGGTGGGTAACAAAGAGGTGAGAGGATTGTAAGCATTTGGTAGTAAAGTTAGCATTATTGAAGAAGTATTGAGAATAGGGAGAAACGGGTATATGCTGACGTGACTTGCGGGGAATGAGTCGTAGGGGCTAAGGAAAACCATTACATGTCGATTGTGTGATCCTGACCGTTGCTTGGGAGAGTTAGGCTGGGTGTCGTGTTGTGTTTGGTTGGTGGTGGTCGTTGGATGGATGGACGTTGTTGGGACCGCCTGGAGCAAACGATCATTCTGTGATTAGCTTCGGGGACAAGGAAAGATTGGACTTTTGTTGGAGTTTGATACTCTCTCTCTCTCTCTCTCTCTCTCTCTCTCTCTTGTTGGTCTAACTTCTGAATTAAAGACTTGCCATCAATTGCATATGCACTCTTGTTCAATTTTTTTTAGTAATTTTAATATTTTGTTTTCAAATTTTTTTTTAACTTTTTTAAATTTTAAATTATCTAATTAACTATACAAAAAATTTGTTGTACAGAAAATATTTTAAAATAATTTAACTAAAACAAAACTATTTTGAAAAATTTTGAAGTCACGAAAGCTTTTGCCATATGAGATGACGAAAAAATGAAAAAAAATAATTTTTTTTATATTTGCCAAATTTTAGCCGACTAGGTTGGCAAAAATCTGACAATGAATTTTTTTTTTCTTTTTAGTTTGTTTTGGTTTGTTTGTTTTAGATTTTTTTTTTATTTTGGTATTTTGGGATAGTTGGGTTTGTTTGTTTGTTTGTTTGTTTATTTGTTTTTTTTTTATTATAAAAAATTAACAAAAGATTTTCTAAAGACAATTTAGAATTAACTAAAATATTTTTTCAAATATTAGATACCACATATATTATCATTCAAAATATAATTTTAGAATAGCAACCATTTGATTATTATATATACTTATTTGTTATTGTTTATACTAATATAATTTTAAAAATATAATTATTATCTAAACTAATTTGTTAAATAGCAACTGTTTTGATTAAATCAAAATCTATATTTAATTAAAATTTTATTATCTATACTAATTTATTATTATCTATACAAATATGAATGATAACCGTTTGATTAAATCAAAATATACTAATATGAATGATAACCGTTTGTTATTGTCTATACTAATTTTTGAAATAGCAACCGTTTGATTAAATAAAGATATAATTTTTGAAATATAATTTCAATATATAATTATTATCTATACTAATTTTCGAAATAACAATCGTTTGATTAAATCAAAATATATTATTAGTTAATTTTTTATTATCTATACTAATTTGTTATTATTATACTAATATGAATGATAACAAAAATCTATTGATTAATATTATTATCAATATTATATTTTTCTTTCATATCACTAAAAGATAATTTATTATTATTTGTACACAAAATTTATTTAAAATATTTATTAGATAACAAATAATTAGTTTTTTATTTGTTAAATTGTGAATATCTATTTTAATTATGATTTCTCATAAATATATATTTTAAATTTTGAATATGTGTTTAGTTAGCTCGTTACTCGTTCATAACCGCTACTTAAAATCACTCAAAATCGGATCACTCATAACCGGTAATCTAAAAATATCTCATAACCGCTACTCTCACAATTGCCAAGCAGACCCTTAAAGTTTCGACCGTAATCGAAAGTTAAATCGATCTTATTACGATTAGTAAATTATTTATAAATAGATAATTTTATCGTTAAAAAAATAAAAAATATATTCTTGTCCCATTTTTAATCATCTTTACACTGATATAATATATGATAATGTTTGAGGGTTCGGAGATACTAATTTTTACTCATTAACATCGAAATACCGAAAAAAATTCCAAAAATAAAATTACCGAAAGTAAAATTTGAAGGTCGAAACATCAATTTTTTTTTTCTTAAATTTTGCAAAGTACGTCAAACGGTAAAATTATTTATCCCATAGTAATTTTTGTTACGGTCATTTTGGTACAAGCTGGGCCTTGTTTCGATCTCTTAGTCAAAAGTTATGATACTTTAAAGTTTTAAATTTTATACTTTTGCTTGTAACATTTGCGTGCGCTTGCTTCGGAAGAAAATTCTTTCTACACGAATTGTGTTACTCTCGTCGAAAACAGACAAATTGACATATTGTTTGATAAAAAATAATTTTTAAATAAATAGTTATGGCCGTTCGAAGTCTGCTCGACAGCAAACGTAATTTTTTTACGACATATTTTTATTTTTATTTTTGGATGTTCAATGATAGCATATTTTATTTTTGATGTTAAATTTCATTTATTTTCTAATTTATTTAAAAAAATTATTGCTACAACAATATTTTTAAAAAAAGAACTAAACCTAAATAAAACTAAACAAAAGCATTCTTTAAAAAAAAAAAAAACCAAACCAGAACAAAAAAACCAAACCCAACTATCACAAAAAAAAAAAAAAAAAAAACCAAAAACAAAAAACTAAATTTTTTTTCATATTTTCGCCAGCCCAGATGGCAAAAGCTTTCGTGACTTCAATTTTTTTCAAATTAGTTTCGTTTTAGTTAATTTATTTAAAATTATTTTCTGTACAGTAAATTTTCTGTTAACTATATTTTTATTTTCTTTAATTTTTTATTTCTTTAACTTTTTATTTTCTTTAATTTTTTTTATATTTATTTACTATTTTATTTGGTTTTTTATTTTCTTTATTTTTTTAAGTTTTTCTAAATTATTTACATTTTTTAAAGCTTTTTAATGTTTGTAGTTAATTTTAATTAATTAAGTAATTTTTTCTTATTTTTTTTGGTAAGTTTTTGAATGTAATGTAATTGAGATTATATAAGTTTTATGACGTAATTGATTTTATAAGAAAGTAAGTTAATATAATCGTGATTATATTACATTCAAAAAATTTATCTAATCAAACATTCCGATTATATTTTTAGATCACGTTGTCCAATCATGCAAATCAAACAGACCTTTCATGCACTCTAGAGTTTTCAAAAAGATTTTAATGTTGTATGGTATTTGTTGTATAAGAAAAACATAATGGGGTTAAACATAAAGTTGTTACTATTTTAAAAAAAAAGTTTGATTATATCATGTGTGATTAAGTTTTAGTAGACAGATGGGTCCCATGTTCAATAAAACATGTTAGTCTAATGACTCTAATCAATAACAACTCGAACACATTTATTAAAGGCTTTTGATAAGGGCACTGCCCATTTTACTTGGGGCTAGTCCAGGATTGGGGCTAGCCCACAAAAGAGGAACATTTACTCAGACTAGCCCAAGTTTATACTTGGGGCTAGCCCAGGTTTATGAAAGAAAACATTGTTTCTTTGACCGGAGCTTCCCCCCCTCAGCCGACCGGAGCTTCCCCCCTCAGCCGACCCCCTCCCGCCGGCCTTACTCCGCTGTCCTCCTCCTCCTTGTCAATGGCTCCCAAAGTCTCGAAAGAAGCAAGGTAGAAATCATCATTCTCCTTGTGCTATTGTATTTGAAAAATTGTCCAAAAATTATACGAAATCATCTTGCATGTTGAAAATTTTGAGTTATTTTCTTTCAAATGAGGGCATACTAGTCCTTGGCGGAGTCTAGGATGTAGTTTAGACATAGAAGTCGTTTGGAACATGATTCTAGGACGTACAATGTCGAGACTGCTCGACATTGTCGAGCTGTATCGAGCGGGACTGTAGAATTTCCTACAGTCCCATATATATTTAGGACTGTAGGAAATTCGACAGTCCTATATATATATAGGACTGTCGAATTTCCTACAGTCCTAAATATATATGGGACTGTAGGAAATTCTACAGTCCTAAAAGTTTAGGACTGTTGAGAAAACTGCAGTCCTGTATACTTACAGGACTGTAGAAATGGCTACAGTCCTGGGGAAAAATTCACTTATTTTGTTAAAATAGAAATTAATTTTTGTCTTTATCTTATAGTCATGCCCCTGGAAAGGACACTGTGGATGAAGAAATGAGAAGACGCCCTACTGCGTCGATGCGTAAGCAACGCACAGTTTCGCAAGGCGTGACTATCCGCGAGGCCGAGGCACGCCCTGAAGTGAGGAGACGTCCATTGACGAAGAAGATTGCCACAAAGAGACGTGCTCCTCCTAGTTCTTCCGGCTCTTCTTCCTCCTCCGATGAGGACATGCCAAATGTTCCAAATCGGCCTACTGATGGTTCAGGACCTTCTCAGCCTGCAGATAGTCCTGTCGAGAGTCTTCCACGAACTCTCGGAAACCGGCCTACTGATGGTTCGGGACCTTCTGAGCAGGCAGATAGTCCAGGCGATACTCGTCCAAACGGTTGCTCTATGTTACCGTCGATCGAAAACCATATTGCATACCAAATATGGAACAATCCGGTAAGTACATTACGTTATGATACTTTTATATATAGTTGTAAGTTCAAAGTTTATTTTACATAGAGGTTTAATTTCATCCAATTGTTGACTTTTCAGGAGAGTGGTCGTATGTTGACGGTAATCAACCATGGCAAAAAATGCAATTCATGGCGGTATGAATTACTGGGAGATGATGTGAAGTCAAAAATCAGTCCCACCGGTCTGCAATATTTGGGTAGTTACTCATATACGACGGTGGATAATGCACTGATTTCAGCATTTGTAGAACGGTGGCATCCAGAGACCAACACTTTCCATCTACCCAATGGGGAGTTGACGATTACCCTTGATGACGTCCATCATATATTGGGACTTAGGGTTGATGGTCGTCCCATGCAGAATCATACTTTTGATGATTCGAGCATCAACTATTACGACTATATGGTGGATTATGTATCAGGGTGTCTGGGAGTTGATGCCACTAGTTTTACTAGTATTCGAGAATTCAAGAAGTCCTACGGACTTCCTCTAAAATATTTGGAGGAGATATTCGCTGAGACGGCCCCTGAAATTGATAATAGCGAAAATGTGGCCCGCGGATATATTCAGTTCATCTTAGGGGCTGTCGGCATTACCGATAAGTCTGGAACGTCCATAAATGTGAAATATCTCATCAATTTGGACAACATTGATACGGTGGAGCAAATTTCTTGGGGAAGCGGTATACTGGCATACCTTTACCGCGAGCTTGGTACGGCATCCCGTGTGGGTTCGAAGACTATTTCCGGATGCCAGACTCTACTCCATGTATAGATATATCTTTGTCAACTTGTTTACATAAATTGAAATTGTGTTGTTTATTTTTGGACTAATATATTTCCGGTAACGTGTAGGCATGGATATACGAGCACTTCCCAACCCTGCAGCGGGCGAGCCTGAACCGAGGGTATGACGAGAACATGCCAAGAATGTGCCGATGGAAGCCAAGTAAGGTAGATGCCAAACGTTCTCACACATTGGCCGCTCTACGGCATGCACTCGAAGAAATGACGACAGAAGAGGTGAATTTAGACCTAATATTGTACTTAATTGGTATGAATTTACTACGTTATGCTAAATGACGTTATGCTACATTTTATGCGGTGCAGATTGTATGGGATCCATACCGTGATTTGCGACAGACTACCCGTCCGTTGTAACCAGTCGCCTTATATCACGGTGTTATCACTTGTCATGAGATCGAGGAGGCTTATATGCCGGATAGAGTGCTACGTCAGTTTGGCTACGTACAAACTGTCCCAAGGCGAACTTTATAAATGATAACTCCTCCGCGCGGTACAAAACCGCTAAACTATATACCTGCACAATTCAACTGGGTATCGCACTTCTTCACCGAGTGGCAACGCCACGTCATTAGAGATACCGGCCGGCTAGCAGCAGTCAATATGGCGGAGTGCAGCGACGACTACCTCGCCTACTACGCCGGTGTCGGACTACCGACCTTGTTCCAACGCGGAGGGGATATTGTGCGTGTAACGTCAGATCTTCCTCCCAAATCGGTCTTATATACTGCACTGGTCAAGATGGTGAGCCTACTTGTAGAGTTTAAGTTTGATATTTGTCACTGTGGCTAACAATTATTTTCATTTTTCATGAATAGGCAAGGAAAGTTAAGAAGTTGGGAAGAAGCCTCGTCAGTTGCCAGGGTTCCAATTATATGACAATCAATGACGAACTCCAAAATATCGACAACGCTGAAGAATATCCTTTCTTGGATACCAGAGAGCAACGCACGAAGAGGCGCCATGACGTTTGAACAATCATGACTTGTGACAATTTGAGTTGTAAACGTTGTAAAACTTTAAACTATAATTTGAGTTGTAAACGTTGTAAAAGTTTGATTGAATATGACTTGTGACAATTTGACTTGTGACAATTTGAGTTAATTTTGCTATGTTGTGACACTATGAGTTTATTTTGCCTTTATATAACTATTTTGATCTGTATACTGTGCATATTGGTCAGTGGGTTAATTGTTTATTTTGATCTGTATATATTTCCTCAAAATTGACAGGGAGAAAACTTTAGGACTGTCACAATTTTGACAGTCCTAGTTTACACTAGGACTGTCAAAATTGTGACAGTCCTAAAGTTATATATTTCCTCAAAATTGACAGGGAGAAAACTTTAGGACTGTCACTATTTTGACAGTCCTAGTGTACACTAGGACTGTCAAAATAGTGACAGTCCTAAAGTTATATATTTCCTCAAAATTGACAGGGAGAAAACTTTAGGACTGTCACAATTTTGACAGTCCTAGTTTATACTAGGACTGTCAAAATTGTGACAGTCCTAAAGTTATATATTTCCTCAAAATTGACAGGGAGAAAACTTTAGGACTGTCACAATTTTGACAGTCCTAGTTTACACTAGGACTGTCAAAATAGTGACAGTCCTAAAGTTATATATTTCCTCAAAATTGACAGGGAGAAAACTTTAGGACTGTCACAATTTTGACAGTCCTAGTTTACACTAGGACTGTCAAAATTGTGACAGTCCTAAAGTTATATAAATGTACATATTGACAGTGAGTAAATTTTAGGACTGTCACAATTTTGACAGTCCTAGTTTACACTAGGACTGTCAAAATTGTGACAGTCCTAAAGTTATATAAATGTACATATTGACAGTGAGTAAACTTTAGGACTGTCACAATTTTGACAGTCCTAGTGTAAACTAGGACTGTCAAAATTGTGACAGTCCTAAGTTATTGGTAGCAATGCGCATTATACAATCAAAATCTTCATAACTCTTTTCATTACAATAGGTACAACATATAGTTCAATATACACTTAAACATACATGGATCAACACAATATACATCTTCACATGGGGCAGTATTAATCGATTAAAATATCAAAGTAGTCGTCCGACATAATTTTTGGATCCTCCATCTTCATCATCTTCTTATAGGCCGCCATTGCATCCATGTAGACAAAATTACCGACCGATGAGCGTAGATATCTTTTTAAACATGAGTGTGCCCCTTCGACCCGGTTCGTAGTGATCGTGCCATAATGCTTCACCATGTTGGTCCATGCTAACACAAATTGCTCTTTATGTGGTCCTAGCCAAGTATCTTTGATATAAGATATGCATGTCGGGTTGCTTGGCTCCCACTTTTGTTGGAACATGTACCATGCTGCCTCGTAACTGTCTGTAGTACTTGCTCGCCATACATGACTCCAATCACTGTAGAATTCTTCGAAGCGAAGCATGTCTATTTTACCGTCCACAGTTTCAAATTTTTTCTTGCATTGAGCATGGATATTTCTATTTATATGCCAAGTGCATAGTAGTCTATGCGCATGAGGAAATACAATATCTATAGCATTTATCAACGCATATTCTCTGTCAGTAACAAAAACAGACGGCTCTTTGTAACCTGTGTAAAGGGATTGTAGTTTCCTCAACGCCCATGTGTAATCCTCTACTGTCTCACTCTTCATAAAACAAAAAGCGACTGCAAATGTTTTTCCCGTACACGTAAACTCGACAACATGCAAAAGAGGCATCTTGAACTTGTTGGTCTTATATGTACAATCAAGGACCAACACGTCTGCGAAGGACCGAGCCATATGTGTGCAATCAGGATGAGCCCAAAACAATGAAAGGAGTTCATCAGTTTGTGGATATCTTCTATGGTACTCCATGTAGTGATGCTCCCCAAGCAACTTCAATACTTGCTGCATCGCCATTCTTCCTTTCATACTATTGCATTTCGCTCTGGCCAAACTATTATAGATCGTCCTCATGGTAGACTTGTTCCCATCTTGTTTTTGTCGCACAGCAGAAAAAATTTGTTTCGGTGCAACTCCTGAAAGGAACAAGTCTTCAACCAACTTTTTTTCATCCTCCTTCAGACGTGCCACGTAGGCATGACCCGTAACCGTCCCTGGAATAGGATGATTGTGTCTTCCATTCTTAACTTCGATTATCCACTTCACATCTTCAACTTTTACAATCAACACCTTCAATGGACAACCACATTTTCTCGTCCCAACATTTTTCTTAGGGATTTCTTTTTCAACAACACCCTTTTTTTATGATCCCTAAACACACCTCCTCTTTCGCATCCAAGCTCAAGATATTTTTGGCCCGACCGAGATCGGATGGATCTTGCAATGACAATAACTACGTTATGTCGTCACCCAACTTCTCTGCACCACTCTATTGCTTCTTCATGGCTTGCAAATTCAATATCCGTTGTGAAAATATCATCCACATCAACACCAACGCCAGGGTGTACCACAATCTCTGAACAAGGTTCCTATAACCAATATAAAAAAATATATAAATTAATAACTTCATCTAAATATCAAGGACTGTCACTATTTTGACAGTCCAATTTTTATATAGGACTGTCATAATTATGACAGTCCTACTTTTAATTAGGACTGTCGAATTTATGACAGTCCTATATTTATATAGGACTGTGTAATATTTGACAGTCCTATATTTATATAGGACTGTCTAATGTTTACAGTCCTAACTCGTGACTGTCAAATTAGGGTTGTCGTTTTACGTACCGAACGTGCTTCGGAACAACCAACTTGTTCTTCGGAACGTCCGGAGTGCATAATTAATGAATTGGACGATCCGACTTCGTCATCGAACATTTTTTCATGCATTGTTCCTACATTAATTAAAAGAAACTAAATCTTTTTCGCACAATTGTAAAACTTATTCAACGTAGCTTGTCGAAGACATACCGTTATAAGTTTTTTCCTTGGAGTATCACCAAAGTTAAATACTCCTCCAACCACAACTACCTATTTCCAAATTTAGGTTTGGCCTTGGTGGAATGAGGGTTTCTTAAGTCTAGGTGGAATGCCAAAAATAGAAACCCATTCCACTTTTATACTTTGGTGTGGGGCAGCCCCAAGTGTGGCAAACTTGTAATTTTGGGAAATGGACTGTCAAAATTTTGACAGTCCTAACAATTTTTAGGACTGTCATATTTTTGACAGTCCTAACTAGGTTAGGACTGTCAAAATTATGACAGTCCTTCCTACTTTTAGGACTGTCGATATTTTGACAGTCCTTCCATGTGGTAGGACTGTCAAAATTTCGACAGTCCTGATTATAACAGTGGGCTAGCCCCGAGTAACTTTCATGATGGCAAACTTGTAATTTTTTCTAATTTTTCAATGGGCTAGCCCCGAGTAAATTGTGTAGTGCCCTTATAAATTGCCTTATTAAACGATTAGATAGGTGAACATGTTTAATTTTCAAACTTGTCAACCTTACCTCAAAGTAAATAAATGCATTTCTCCAAAGTCTAAACACACGTAATATTGATTTTATTCGTTTGGATGAGAAAATAGCAAAGCATATATTAATGGTCCATAATGTTAGCTGTGTAAACCCTATGTACCTATTTTTTAAAATTATATTAAATTCCCATATTGTTTTAGGGTTAATTGTACTAATATTTTTTATATTTTATGTTTGTTACAAGAGATACGATTATTTTAAAATAATTGACAATAGATAGCCATATGGTTGGAAAAATAAGGGTGGCTAGTGTTATTATCTCTTTATATTATTTTTAAAATAGGGGTCCCTTGTGTCATTATTTTTAAAATAGAAATATTTTGTTTAATAAAAAAATACACCGTGTAATAAACATAAAATAGGGGAGGTTAGTACAATTAATCCTATTTTTTATCTACAATTGTTCAATACTAATATCATTGTAGATTTATTTATTGTAGTTCATTTCATTGTAAGTTATTATTCATGTCATTGAATAATTCTATGTGTAAACCCCCTTACCCAAAATTAGGCCTACTTGGCTTAGATAGAGAGACTAGGGCTAGTTTGAATCCAATTAGAAATAGAACACGGTATTTTAATTAATTTTACAATAATTATATCACTTAGTGCACCTTACCGTTGCTTCGATAATTGGAGCACTACACTAGCCATTGCCTTCGTACAAATTTTACATTCTTGTCCTAAACATGCCCGTCTTCCATTCTGACCTTTGTGTAACTTATAATTATGCTCTCTTGTGCTACATTTTAGTCGTACGATATTCATCGTGGACGTTATTTCTTAATTCTAAATAATTCCAACTTTGTATCCTTGTGTGTTCCAATCAAAATTGGAGACACAATCTTGACACGTTTCGTACAACCCAAATTATGATAATATTCTATTCTGAGTCCCCTATGTGCATGACACTTGTGTCCCACCTAATTTTAGCACCATGTACTTCTAATTAATTTTAGAACACCCTGTGCATTAATTTTAATTAATTTAATCCGAATTCCATCTTTGTGAAATTTTCTAATTGTTGGGCACTTTTATGCAAAATTGCATTAACGTGTCCACACCATTGGACACAGTACATGAAGAAACCCATTTCTCCTTCATATAAATTTTCTCAATGATTTTTGGAATGTGCAAACACACAAACATCGTCCTCATTTAACCCTAGCCTTGCATTTTAAACCATGCAATCCTAGCCCTTTGAAACATCTCCATGTAAGGCCAAGCCCATCCCAAGAGGATGTTGACCAAGCCCACCTTCCTAGGTCAACCCCCAACCCTATTCCCCACATATATAAATACAATTTTTCTTTTTATTCATTCATCACAAAACCCAATTCCTAACCTAGCCGAATACCAACTCCTCCCTACTATTCATCATCATCCCCTTCCTCCCTGTCAACCCCTCGCCGGAGGCACGATCGGAGCAGTGCCTCGCCACACTTCCATCCCAGTCGGCCGGACCTCCACCTCCTTCTCAGATTTCACCCCAACTCGCAGACCGCCGGAGTCTCCCCTCGAACCGCCTGTCATCATCTCCTTTCCTTCCCTGTCGATGAGACCGCCAGAGCAGACCCGGCAGCATCGTCGAACCCCGGCCATCCACGACGAGCAGTCGCCCCCGACCGCCTGAACGCCTCTCCTCGACCTCGTCTCGTTCTCCACCAAGCAGCCGACCCGCCGATCCCCCGTTCTCCTGCACCGAGTCGACCACAACCCGACGTCCATCCTCCTCCACTCCCTCGACTTCCCCACCGTCGTCTCCGACGAGTCCTCCATTGTTAACAGCACCACCACCTGCATGACCCTCTTCTCCACCTGCCTGATCCCCTCGACAGCCTGCCGTTCTTCTCCTTCCTCCGTCGGACCCCTCTGCAACGCCACCTCGACACCACCGTTCACCCGACTTCATCACCCCCTCCGTCAACCACCCTGCTGCCTGAGCCTCCTCCGGCCATCCCTGGTCTACACCATCATCATCATCATCACCCCACCATCACCACCATCATCATCATCTCCAATAATCATCACCATTAACATCTTCATCATCATCTAATCATTATTATCTCATCATCTCATCATCATTATCTCATCATCATCATCTCACCATCATCATCCCATTATCTCATCATCATCATCTCATTATCTCACCAGCATCATCTCATCATCTTATCATCATCATCTTATCATCTCATCATCATTATCATCCTAATCATCCTCACCATCACCATTAATAATCAATACCCTAATCATTAACCTAATCATCACCAATCATCATTACCATCACCCTCATCACCAACAACGATATCATCTTCGTCATCGTGGACCCGTCACTCTCGCCGAAGACAACCTACAGCAGTCACCCCCGATTCTCATGCCCGTGCACGCTAAACCCGAGGTTCGAACTATCCCTCTCCTTTCATTTTATGTGTGTTTGTGTGAATAACATCTAGGTAGCATATTGGTTCAGTTAAGTGGTTATGAGTCCAGACCGTGTCGGAGAACCCAAACTCGTATGCGTATACGTACGCATATGAGTAATATAATCTTATTGTTATATATAATTATATATATATATATATATATATATATATATATAATTAGATGCTAAATAATAAATATAACTATAATATATTGTTGTGAGACCCTAGGGTAATTATGGATATTCCATATTTACGTTTGACCAAGTGACCCTAAGAACATGTTAGTTGACTGCCTTGTGTACATTAACATACTAGCTTAGACACATGTTAGTTGACTGTCTGATTGTGCACAGCATTTGAAGACGTGACACCCGCATAATTAGACGCATATTTGACCCTGTTACTTGACTAGTGTCACCCCTAGCGTTCCCTCTGAGTCCAGTATAATTATGGTTGTGTATATGCTAGTGTAATGGCTGATGTTGTATTGTGTTATATTATATGTATATAGGATCTATCAGATTGATCTGCGCGACTTCAGGAGCAGGTTATTGGTACTACGTAGCTTTCTTGCCAGGCAAGTATACCTTGCCTCGTTGTACTGTTTAAATTCAGTTATTATTTAGTTGTATGTTTATTTGTTTTAATATTATATAACTGTGCGCGTCCGAGAAAGACTCGGGTGCAGTCAACGAAGACGTTGACGTTAGGACTTGTGTCTGACCTAGTGTCTAGTGGACCCAGCTAAAGTCGTAGAGTTATCAGTATGACTCCCCAGGCCTTGACACATTTCTTACACGGGTTGTGAGTCTCATGTAGGGCACGGACTTGCGTATTCGGTTGGCCACCTATACGTGTAGGTCGTACGACGGATAGGACATAACTGCTATTAGTGATGCATGTTAGAAGACTTAGCAGTTATTAGTAGTCCAGGAGCATAGACTATTGTAGTACGGTGGTCCAATCCTTGTCCTTATTTGGTTGTAAGGTTGGGCTATTGTTCTAACGATAGACTATGAGCCAGAGTTACGATGCCGATACATGCACTCCGTCTCGGCGTAGTAGCTAAAGCGTGTTGTGGATACAACATGCATAGATCATTGGACGGGAAGGACGACTAGTAGGCGTATGGGACACCCACCTCCTTTATACAGATACCGCGTCCTTCAGAGCGATACGGACGTATATATTTATGCAGATACCACGTTCTTTAGAGTGTTGGACGTTACTTATGGTTTTGCAGATACCATACTCTAGAGAACGTTGGGCGTTATTACTTATACAGATACCACGCTCCTCGGAGCTGGACGTTATTATATTTGTAAACCCCCTGATTTTCAAAAAATTTTAATTTAAAATTTTTCACAATTTTCTAGAATTTTTTGAGATTTTTCTCTAATTAAACTAAGATATTTTAATTATTAAATAATTTTTAAATGATAATAAATAATATTAAAATATTATAAAAATAATATTTTATGGTGTAAAATGAAAAACTAGACATAGGGTAATTTTTCGGAAATTTATTAGACCCCGGAATCATTTTAAAAGCCCTAAAAACTAATTATTTAATTAAACCACAATAAACCGGGTTTATTTTAAATAAACCAAACCAATTTCTGAACCAAACCGGGTTCATTTAAACCGAACCAAATCCTTAGCGGGTCGGATCCGGGTCTAACCCAGACCCGACCCACTAGCCCGACCCGACCCGTAATCCATTTTATTGGATCGGGCCGGATCCGCAGACCCGACCCGCCCCGTCCACCCGAACCCGTTATCCTTTCTTCCCCAAACGCCCGACTCTTCACCTCCCGCCGCCGGCAGCCTTGCCGTTCCGGCTCCTGCACCCGCCAGCCCCTCCGGTTCATCTCCCCCTCACCGTCCGCATCTTCCTCTCCCTCGGCCGCTATATAAACCCTCTCCTCACCTCCTTCCCGCAGCTGCCCGCCGCCCGTCGACAACGCAGGCCCGAGCTCCAGCAGCGAGCCCTAGCAGCCGCAGCAGCCCGGCCTCCCGCGCTCTGTGCCGCCCCTCCCCCGCCGCTCCGACGCCCCAGGCCAGCGCCGCCCCCAGCCCCCTCCGGCCCGCCTGAGCTCCGGCAGAGCCCTCGAATCCCTAACCCTAGGGTGGACACAGGACCCGGATACATCGAACTCGACACGCGGATACGAGAAAATATCGTTTCTGGAGCCCTGTTCAGGTACCCGTTTCTCTCTGCTCGCTACCCCGTTTTTGATTCCGTCTGTTGCATCGCGAACCCTGCGTGACCCTCTCGGTGCCCGTACAACCCGCTCGGTGCATCGCGTCCTGTGGTGATCGCGAACCGCGATCCAAAAACAGAAAAGATAACGCCCTGATTTACCCCGGAACTGAGTACGCCCCGCCAAACGGGACGAGTTGGTCGCACGCGGTCTTCACCGATACATGCGTGTCGTTGATACGGACGTGTGGGATTTCGCAGAAGTCGATTCGGATGTGCGTGCACACCAGAATCAACGCGTATCCGCAGACACCGTCCCGTATCCATCCTTTCTGGTTCTCGCTGTAACTTAGTGTACACACGTCGGATCGAGACAAAACTTGGTCATCGGACTCATAGCAATATGTTGGTCCTGTGAGCCAAGTTTGGTTCGATTCTGAGAACGTTGACAAAATTGCTTGTCGTGGGCCCCACAGCTCTACTTGACGGGCGATTTTGTGATCGGCTCATCGGAATCCAATTCTGGAAGTTCCGTTGGGTTCGTATCATCGTTCCTGACCTATTGACACTAAGTTAGACAAATTTAGAGACCTTTGACCCTGACACATTTTTCGGTGCAAAGCGGCCCACATATGGACCTCGCTTTGACCCGAAATGTCATTTTTGCCCCTGTGTCCAAATTGGACTCAAGGACAGGAGTTTCTAGCTGATTAATATTTTCTGGATCTGATGGTGATATTTATTTCAGCAACAGGAGTACTGCCTGTAAATTTCGCTGAAGTCAGAGCCACCATTGGAGCCGGAACCCCAGGCAAGTGTACCTTGCCAACTTGCAGTTCTGTTATTATTTACTTGGACTTAATTATAATTATTGTGCATGCTTAAACCTAGGACCGTGCGACTTACTTAGCGTCCGATTAATAGTCGGGTGCCAACACCGTACGCGGGGTTGCAACGTCATCTAGAGATGGACATTCGTGACCCTTTATAGTCTCGTACTTGCATTATCAAGTACGTTATACCCAGGACACCTGACACAAATCATGAAACAGAATCTTCCTGAAATATTCAAGGTGATTCTGTGTAGGTTGCAGGATTTATGACATAGACATTATATTCGTAGACATTATATTCATAGACATAGTATGACTCACTGCATTAGATATGATTTTACGTGACATGGACATGAGGCATCGTGGACATGAGACGTATGATTACATTTGGGTGGAGAGAGACACACAAAATACAGGTTGATTATATATTATGCCGGCGTCGTAGTCTCCCTTTGAGCTAGACAAACCACATGATATTACTGCTACCGGCTCTCCGACACAAAGCTTGTAGTAGTTTCAGCTTGAGTTTTAGTGCTGCTCTCATATTGCATATCACTTAGCTGGTTTATTTATTTACCCTATTGTTTTCTTTATTTCTGTACTGCATTTATTTTGGCTTGTATTATCTGTACCTTGCTATGTCCCCTGAGGACCTGGATCCGGATTATGTCCCCAGATTTAGCAGACGAGATCTATCCTGAGGTATATGGAACATGAGCACTTCTCGGAGCAGTACCAGAACCTGAGGACGAGGTGATCGCTGAGGACTTATCCTGAACATCTGCTTCTTCCATGCTCAGTTTTATGGCAATTAAACTCTTTATTTCCTGTTTAAATGAACTTTTGCAAACAGACTTAATATCGGGTTGTTCCCCGATTTTTAATTACTTGTGACTGGATGTTGTTTATTTCTTTTGCTGATATTGCTATCTTTATTCTGTGGATGAGATTAGTAAACCCTGACTATTGTAATACAGCTTAAGTATGCCCCGATGGATCCATTAAATTGGGTTTGTCTATTGGTGCGTGCTACTGGCCATTGCCACATGTCTAGTCCCCGATATTTTGGGACTGGGGCGTGACATGGTTTTTGTGGTGGCCCATGCAGGTCAACGACTAAATTGTTCGGTTTCAACTTAGGGACCGAACAGGCCTGCAATAAGGATAAGTTTTAGGATCTCATCCACTTGCTTGAAATATTCTTAATATCTGTATCGGATTCGAATCAATTCTTGAATTGCATCTTGCCTTGATTCCTGTGCGCCTCTTATAGTTTATTTTTGATGCAGAGCAATGGATCCGAGAACCAGAGATGAGAATCCCTTAGGTACACCGCACGATGCAGTGGTCACCTATGATGAAGGAGTAACACCCGAAGACCGAGGACAATCTTCTCAAAGCGATCAAGCAGCCCAGCATAATTCAAGGTTTCGGCGTGATGACATTCCACCTCCGCCGCAGTTCATTCCACCGATGCCTGTATTCCCACAAGGGCAGTCTATTGACGGGTAACAGATATTCCAAATGATCTACGCAATGATGCAAGCCCAGCAACAAGTCCAAAATGAGGCCCAGCGTCGCGAGGCTGAGTACTTGAGGAACAACATAGTAAATACACTGGAGCAGATCAATCTACCAGCTCGACGACCAATAACGGGCTCTATCACCGATTTCCG
Organism: Iris macrosiphon; assembly: GCA_036927795.1. Taxonomy (NCBI): domain Eukaryota; kingdom Viridiplantae; phylum Streptophyta; class Magnoliopsida; order Asparagales; family Iridaceae; genus Iris; species Iris macrosiphon. The sequence goes on from JAYESA010000004.1 coordinate 97,445,237, forward strand.
CCAGCTGAAGCCCCATACCTTTTCTGGCAAGGAGGGACCAACAGAAGTTCATGAATGGCTCACCAACATTCGGCATCAATTAGAAGCAGCTGAGCTTCCACGGGAACGTTGGATAACTGCCGTCAGAATGCAATTGACGGACAATGCTCATTGTCACGACCCGCACCCGGTTTAGGGGCACGAGTGCGCGGGTATGTCCAGCCTATGCCGCAGCATCGGCGGTAGAACGCTGTCTAGGTCAAGTACTATCTAAACAATCTCACACTAGTATCCAACTCCATAAGGAGACACGGATAACACTATAAAATATTGCTGGAAATACTCAATCACATAAACTAAAGCACGATGAGATATCAAGGCAACCAAGGAAGTACAAGACATCTAAAATGACAAAATAGCCATACCTGCAATCAGTAACATCCAATCCCCAAGTGTGTCAGAAACAAGTCCACTAAGGTCACAGTCTGGAAAATATTTTCCAGTCAGGAAGGAGCAAAATAAATCTCTAAATAGCAGTTCTTTATTAATGATATAAACTATGTAGCATTATATAGATGGAAATATACAAGATGCATGTATATGTACGAGAAATGTACAATAAAAAAAATACTGGAAATACTGTAAGTAAATGCAGAAAAATAAATAATATGTCAATGAGTAAGAATCCTATGACTAAGTGTGTGAGTACTAGCTTTAACATGTGATCGGCTTGGGACTAGTAAACTCATTACATTGGTTAGCGATCATCCTTGAGGTCAGGCTAATCCGTAGGAATAGCTATGATGCGAGTAATAGTCAGGCTAACCATATGTAGCAGTGATGAGGCATGTAAATGGTAAGGCTGCACCGACGTGAGGCGTGGGTGAGCTATGATGCATGTAGAGTTGGGTATGATCATATATCTACACTAAAATACTCCCCACCCCGACTGGTATAGTAGATCCAATCATGGTACGCTATGGCACGGGATTCCCTAGGGAGGTAGCAAATCTCCCCGGGACTCAGTGTCTGTACATGCACAAGATAACAAGGAAACAAGTCTTGTACAAGCTACACCATGAATAAGGAATAACATCTCATGACGAGATCCGTGTATACCAATCCGTGTAACCAGCGTGTCAAGAGCATGGATATCTAAACTAGATACAGTGAACATAGGGGATATCATAAATAAGAAACTAATCAGAGAATGTAATCGCCTTGGGTCCTTAGCTGTCAATACCAATGTCCTGCCCTTGAAGTCTCGCAGGACGATCCAATAGTCCTATAGATATATGATAAAAATAATATTTGCATCAGACGTTACACTAACATAATCATAAGATAGTGAACGCAGGGCACTGGTCAACTAGGGTCATCTAGTAGATAGACCAACATATATATATATCTATATATCATACACATTAATACTATTTAATTATAATTAAAAAGATACTTTTATAAATTTACACATATACATATTATTCATTTGGTATGAAAATAGATGTGTATTTATATGCTTTAAATAAAACTAATACTTGTATATAAAAATAATACTGTATGTTTAATTACATAAAATCCACTAGGACTTACTTTACACAAGATATATATATATATATATATATATATATATATATATATATATATATATATATATATATATATATATATATATATATATATACATATGAATATAACCCAAAAATAGAATTTACTATATGTACTAAATTCCAAAAATACAATTAATATATGCTAATACATGTACCATATATACTAACATATAATATGTATATATATATACATATATACTGGTTTGAGGTTGTAGTATATACAAGTGAAATTACACATATACCATATACGTATCTATATGTATTCTAATACCGATTCATATATATATATATATATATATATATATATATATATATATATATATATATATATATATATATATATATATATATATATATATTTATACCAAAAATAGTACGTATACTATATACATTTATATACCAAAAATACGTACATTTACATATATTATATATATACAGATAATAATATATATATATATAATACGTATTGAGAAATACATGAGATATATGTATATCTATATACATATACATATACGTATATTTCTATATACTAATTAAGGAGGGAGAGAGGATGCTCACTGTGGGGTGGCTCGTCGGAGGCCTGGCTCGCCGGAGTGCAGCAGGTTGTGGTTGAGTCGGCCGGGATGCTGGCAGCGGGGTCGGGCTCCGGGTGAGCAGGTGGTGGTCCGATGTTGGTGAAGGTGGTGGTTCAAAACGACGTAGGGAGGAGCTTGGGATGGGTGAGTGGCGCGGCGGAGGAGGATGCAGGGAGTCGATGAAGGGAAGTGGCCAGACTGGGGTCGATCAGCGAGGCCGGGGTGGTTGGCTCCAATAGCGGTGGTGGTGCAAGGGGGAACCGATCGGGAAGACGACCGGAGCAGGGAGTCGGGGCTCGACTCGGGGATGAACAGGGTGCGGGGAGGTCCGGGCTGCGGTGGAGCTCGTCGAGGCAGGTGGCCGGACTGGTTGCTCAGCGGGGGAGGACGTTCGGGACGGCCGGAGTCGAGGGGATCTCGGCTGCAGTGGTCGAGCAGGGGTACTGGAGAAGGGAGGAGCTCGACGAGTTGGCCGCCGGGAAAAATACAGTGGTGGGGGAGCTGGTGCTAGGAGGAGGAGCAGTGGGGCTCCGCCGGCTGAGGGTGGTGGTTGCTCGAGTGAGGCGGAGTCGAGCTGCGTGGCCGGGCTGACGGGGGAGCAGCCGGAGAAGGCACAGTAGTTCGCCGGAGCTAGGCCGGGGATGGGGGCCGGGCTCAGGATGAACAAGGGGAGTGGTGGTGATGGTTTCCCTCTCTTTTTCAATTTAAAAAACAAAGGGAGGAAGAAGAAGGAAGAAGAAGAAGAATGAAAAAGAAAATGAAGGAGAAAGGAAGAATGAAAGTGTGGAGGCTACGGTTTGAGTGTGGGGGGATTCCCTAGGTTTCTTTTTGGGGATTAGGGCTTTGGATAGGACATTAAATAGGGAGAGGGATGAGGTTAATGTAAGGGGTTGTGTGGTGGAGATGGCTCCATTTTAAATGGATGGCCACGATTCATCATGAAGAAAAATGCAATAAAATAAGGAGATAGGTTGGGTTGACTAGTCAAAGCTAGGGGGGTTGGTTTTCTTCATTTGGGTTAAACCAATAGGGCGTTGACACCAAATACAATAATTGCAAATTAGCTCCCTTAAATTTGGGTATTTGCACAGACGCATAAAATGATAAAAGTTTGGTGGGCGATTCGGTGTTCGGTGTTGCAGAGTGAGGGGGCATTGTGTGTGTCGTATGGCTCAAATAGCAGGGTACTGGAATTAAACCGAGATTAACGGGATCAGACAAAATGCTATCCTCAAATTAATTAGAAATAAATGCAAGCTGTGTTCAAAAATTAATTAGGAGTACATGGGACCAAAATTAGGTCGGGTCATCAATAGCATTAATAGAGAAGACTCAGAACAGAATATTACCCTAATTTGGGTCGCACGAAAAATATGTCAAGATTGCTCCAATTTCGATTGGAACGCACAACGATACAAAAATTAGAATTTATTTAGAATTTAAATAAACGTCCGTGACAATTTTTGTGCGGCTAAAATGAAGCTCAAGAGATCATAATTATGAGTTACAAAATAGCAGAATGGAAGGCGGGCACGTCTAGGGTAATGTTATGAAATTTGTTGGAAGACAAAAGCTAGGGTAGCACTCCAAATATCGAAGCAAAGGCAAGGCGCAATAATTAAATAAATTACGGTAGTTAATTACAACCTCCAATAAATTAAACCTAAATAATGCAATTGACACGTAATCCCAATTAATTCGGACATGTGTTCGTCTAATGGCTTCTAGGTCGAGTCTACCAGCTCAGACATTAATAAACACTGAATATAATAATATATTTAATTAACCATCTCACAAAATTTATTAATTTAAATACACTTATCGAGAAATCATTTAATATAAATACCACAATACTAATAATTATAAAAAGTCAAAAATACCTCTGTTTTCAGAATGTGGTAGTGACACTCATCACTGGTGGCTATCCGAGGAGACACGGCTCAGACCAGACCGGGTCACTTGGGAAGAGTTCTCCAGACTCTTTCAGGAGATGTACATTCCGGCTATTGCTCGATCAGAACTTCGGGACAAGTTTAATCGCCTCACTCAGGATGCTACGACGGTGGAAGAGTACAACGCCGAGTTCATTCGTCTAAGTCGCTTTGCCCCAACATTGATCCCGACAGAAGAAGAGAAGGCCGAGAAGTTTTTCGACGGACTCAACTTTGAGTTACAGAAACTAATTGGATCTGTTGCACCAACTTCGTACTCAGATGTCCTTGTTGCAGCCCGACGCATGGAGCGCGTCACCAGGAGAGAAACCAGTCTGAAGCGGCCTTCCCCATCAGCAACATCAAGAGCACCACAAGAAGAAGCTGCAAAGAGACCTCACCAACAGCAGAAAGCAGCTACACCACAAGTGATAGTCCTTACTACTTGTCACTACTGTGGCAAAGCAGGCCATCTCGCCAAGGAATGCCGACGCAGATTAGGATTGTGTTTAGCATGCGGATCCCGTCAGCATTCGGTAAGGGATTGCCCTGAACGTGGAGAAGGAGCACCAAGGGCAAACCAACAAGCTCTACCAGCACCAGGAGGACATCAACCAAGGCCACCCTTGGCACTTCAAGCAGCACTCTACCAGCAAGCCCAACAACAGCAGAGGGTACCACCTCAAGGACGCGGACAAGCTTTCGCGATGACTGTGAGAGACGTGCAGAATCATGGAGTAGCTAATGCGCGTAAGTTTTTATAGTTCTATTTCTAGTATTGCTTTAGTTTGTGTCCGTTGGTTCGTGACCCTAGACTTAACCTGATAGTTTTAACTTGCTAATCTAGTGATAACCTAGAATTGTTAATCTATTATGTTTTTAAAGAATGACTTAGAATATTTTATAAATGTTAACCTGATATGTTTTTGAAAGATAACCTAGTTTTCTAAAAACTGTAATTTTCTAGATTTCCTACATTTGGGAAATTGCATTGCTTAGGGAATGATTTTCCTATGTGTTTAAAACCCTCAACCTTGACTTTTCTTCATCGTGTTGTGCTCGAATAAATTTTACAACCGTGTCATCTCTGTTGACCGGTTATTCTTTGATTGCGAGGACGCAATCCTCTTAAGGGGGGTAGATTGTAAACCCCCTGATTTTCAAGAAATTTTAATTTAAAATTTTTCACAATTTTTTGGATTTTCTGAGATTAAACTAAGGCATTTTAATTATTAAATAATTTTTAAATGATAATAAATAATATTAAAATTTTATGAAAATAATATTTTATGGTGTAAAATGAAAAACTAGACATAGGGTAATTTTCCGAGAATTTATTGGACCCCGAAATCATTTTAAAAGCCCTAAAAACTAATTATTTAATTAAACCACAATAAACCGGGTTTAATTTAAATAAACCAAACCAATTTCTGAACCGAACCGGGTTCATTTAAACCGAACCAAATCCTTAGCGGGTCGGATCCGGGTCTAACCCAGACCCGACCCACTAGCCTGACCCGACCCGTAATCCATTTTATTGGATCGGGCCGGATCCGCAGACCCGACCCGACCAGTCTGCCCGAACCCGTTATCCTTTCTTCCCTAAACGCCCGACTCTTCACCTCCCGCCGCCGGCAGCCGTGCCGTTCCGGCTCCTGCACCCGCCGTCGCCGTGCCGCTTCGCGTCCCCGCCAACCCCTCCGGTTCATCTCCCCCTCACCATTCGCCTCTCCCTCTCCCTCGGCCGCTATATAAACCCTCTCCTCGCCTCCTTTCCGCAGCTGCCTGTCGCCCGTCGACAACGCAGGCCCGAGCTCCAGCAGCGAGCCCTAGCAGCCGCAGCAGCCCGGCCTCCCGTACTCTGCGCCGCCCGTCCCCCGCCGCTCCGACGCGCCGCCGCCTCCGGCCAGCGCCGCCAGCGCCGCCCCCAGCCCCCTCCGGCCCACCAGAGCTCCGGCAGAGCCCTCGAATCCCTAATCCTAGGGTGGACACAGGACCCGGACACATCGAACTCGACATGCGGACACGAGAAAATGCCGTTTCTGGAGCCCTGTTCAGGTACCCGTTTCTCTCTACTCGCTACCCCATTTTAGATTTCGTCTGTTGCATCGCGAACCCTGTGTGACCCTCTCGGTGCCCGTGCAACCCCCTTGGTGATCGCGTCCTGTGGCGATCGCGAACCGCGATCCAAAAACAGGAAAAACAACGCCCTGATTCACCCCAGAACTGAGTACGCCCCGCCAAACGGGACGACTTGGTCGCACGCGGTCTTGGCCGATACGTGCGTGTCATTGATACGGACGTGCGGGATTTCGCAGAAGTCGATTCGGATGTTCGTGCACACCAAAATCAACGCGTATCCGCGGACACCGTCCCGTATTCGTCCTTTCTGGTTCTTGCTGTAACTTAGTGTACACACGTCGGATCGAGACGAAACTTATGTCATCGGACTCGTAGCAATACGCTGGTCTTGTGAGCCAAGTTTGGTTCGATTCTGAGAACGTTGACAAAATTGCGTGTCGTGGGCCCTACAGGCTCCACTTGACGGGCGATTTTGTGATCGGCTCATCGAAATCCAATTCTGGAAGTTTCGTTGGGTTCGTATCATCGTTCTTGACCTATTGACACTAAGTTGGACAGATTTGGAGACCTTTGACCCTGACACATTTTTTGGTGCAAAGCGGCCCACCTATAGACCCCGCTTTGACCCAAAATATCATTTTCGTCCTTGTGTCCAAATTGGACTCAAGGACAGGCATTTCTAGTTGATTATATTTTCTGGATCTGATGGTGATGTTTATTTCAGCTACCGGAGTACTGCCTGCAAATCCCGCTGAAGTCAGAGCCACCATTGGAGCCGGAACCCCAGGCAAGTGTACCTTGCCAACTTGTAGTTCTGTTATTATTTACTTGGACTTAATTATAATTATTGTGCATGCTTAAACCTAGGACCGTGCGACTTGCTTAGCGTCCGATTAATAGTCGGGTGCCAACACCGTACGCGGGGTTGTGCAACGTCTTCTAGAGATGGACATTCGTGACCCTTTATAGTCTCGTACTTGCATTATCAAGTACGTTATACCCAGGACACCTGACAAAAATCATGAAACAGAATCTTCCTAAAATATTCAAGGTGATTCTATGTAGGTTGCAGGATTTATGACATAGACATTATATTCCTAGACATTATATTCATAGACATAGTACGACTCACTGCATTAGATATGATTTTACGTGACATGGACATGAGGCATCGTGGACATGAGAAATATGATTACATTTGGGTGGGAAGAGACACACAAACTACAGGTTAATTATATATTATGCCGGCGTCGTAGTCTCCCTTTGAGCTAGACAAACCACATGATATTACTGCTACCGGCTCCCCGACACAGAGCTTGTAGTAGTTTTAGCTTGAGTTTTAGTGCTGCTCTCATATTGCATATCACTTAGCTGGTTTATTTATTTACCCTATTGTTTCCTTTATTTCTGCACTGCATTTATTTTGGCTTGTATTATCTGTACCTTGCTATGTCCCCTGAGGACCTGGATCCGGATTATGTCCCCAGATTTAGCAGACGAGATCTACCCTGAGGTGTACGAAACAGGAGAACTTCTCGGAGCAGTACCAGAACCTGAGGACGAGGTGATCGCTGAGGACTTATCCTGAACATCTGCTTCTTCTATGCTCAGTTTTATGGCAATTAAACTCTTTATTTCCTGTTTAAATGAACTTTTGTAAACAGACTTAATATCGGGTTGTTCCCCGATTTTTAATTACTTGTGACTGGATGTTGTTTATTTCTTTTGCTGATATTGCTATCTTTATTCTGTGTATGAGATTAGTAAACCCTGACTATTGTAATACAGCTTAAGTATGCCCCGATGGATCCATTAAATTAGGTTTGTCTATCGGTGCGTGTTGCTGGCCATTATCACGTGTCCAGTCCCCGATATTTTGGGACTGGGGCGTGACAATATTGCAGAGTGCCCTTGTTATGGGGGCATATGTGGCATATACTAGCCAGTCACGACGATTGGTGAATTACGTCAGCATATGTCTAGCATACACTTTCCCATACGCACAAAGTTGTCCTCAAATTGCATTCACTTAGATGGTTAGCACACCCCCTTTATTTATTTAGTATTTACTTTATTGGCATGCTTCTATGTATCTTGTTATGTCCCTCTGAAGACTTGGTCCCTTTCCAGGTGTAGATGTTCATGACTTAGCAGGAGCGCAGATCTGGACTTGCTACTTATATTTTGAGGAGGTCTTTTCTTCGAGCCTCGTGATTATTAGTTGATGTTCTTATATTGTGTTTGCTTTTATATTCTAGTTTGGTAGTGGATTTGTTTCCACCCAACTATCATCCTTTGATACTTCATATTGAGATTTAGTTACATAGTTATTGGTGATTTATCTATTTATGATTTATGTGGATGAGATTTAGTTATGCCCTGTGTCTTGTGATAGTTTATACCACTTGTGAATTATTGTTCATAATACAGCGTACACATGTGTTATGGTTTTCATATATTGGAGTTGCCATATACATGCGGCTGGCATGCTTACGTGTTTCTAGTCCTACGTATTTTGGGACTGGGGCGTGACATATTTTTAGTGGTGGCCCATGCAGGTCGAGAGCATATTATCTCGGTTACGTTACTGTACCGAGCAAGCCTGCAAATAGGATTAGAGTATAGGATCTCATCCACAATCGACCATTATCACCTTCCTTCTAGTCCGTTCTCCTTAAATAATTGTATCATGCTTGATTCATGTACTTCCCTAATAGTTCCTTGAGTATAGCCTTCTGCTAGAATATAGGAATCCTTATTGTTAGGATGATAATTAGGGTAACTTTCTCATTAAGAATACAACTAGAATATTGACACATCACTAATTTTAGAATACCTAATCCCTTACCTGTAGATTAATTTACCATTATCCCTTGATATATTTATGAAAGACTTGTAAGTAATATAGACACTACTAGGGTTAGTTAAAAATTTGACTATATTGTTTGACCCTAGTATTGAGGAACCAATAGAAATCCAAGGTTGAATATTAGGACTAAACCTAAACTTTCATAGTAAAATAATATTAGAGAACTATAAATTTAGATTATTGTCTTGATATTAGCAGAACAATGCCTTAGAAGCCAAGAGGAATGAATATAACATTTTCCTTGATCATACCTCGAACATAGAGACTAGCATACCACTTTCCCTTAGAAAATTATGATATTATCAAGAGTCTCTCTATTTTAATTTCATATCTTGTTCCTCCAAAACCTTAACGCTCGCTATTTGTGCGACGACTAATTTTCTTTTTTCTTTTCTTCATCTCTCAATTTGTGCCACCTAAACCCTTCTGATTGTAGACAGAATGATTTCTTTTATGTTAGGACATATAGTTTGCTAGGATTATAGTTGTTAATGTTAAATTTTGGAATTTTGTGCTTAGTAGTTAGAACTTGATAGTTTGATTTGTTCTTCTAGATTATGATTTTATGATTATCCATTAGTTTCAAATCACGTAATTTGTATCCCCACCTCGATACAAGTTATATTCTATTTCATATGAGAGCCAGTAACTTTTCCATTCTTAATATTGACACCCTTGTTCTATAAGCACTATGATTAAGACTCAAGATGACTATTACCTATATAATGCAATAGGATACCCTAATAAGTACTAAGATCTTTCCTCGTGTACCCCAATAAGAGTTTCTACTTTACAAGTGCAAGGTTATTTTGTAGAATCCACTTAAGACTGTTACAATATTAGTTTGTTGTTTTAAGTTGAGTAGTATACCTAACAACTTAGTATCACATAGTTCTCTTGACCCATTAATGTAACTGAATGACACTAACTGTATATAAGCATAAGACGATAGTGTTTATCCAAACTGTAGAACTTAGAGGCCATACCCCCACTGGTTGACTAGAGACTTAGACAAGGAGTTAGCATGGACTCTGTAGAGGCACAACACTAGATGAGTCTCACCTTCTTGGTAAACTTGAATTATTTTGTACCTTCTTTCATCTTAATCCAGCGTACTTATATTTTCTACCTCGACTTATGCTGCTACTATAGCCTAGTTTTGTAAGCTTATTCTTTTATCAAGCTTGTTCATGACATATGTGTTATTGGGGCCTGATCAACCACACAATGATACAATTGTCTAATCAGAATCAGTGTATTACGGTCTGGACAACCTTAGTACACTTGGTTCGCTCTTCGCATGACTACTTTACGTGGATTGAGATATATAGTTGACTAGTAGACGAATATCCTTGCCTCTAGACATGTCTGAGCATATCGTATCGGTTACATAACTGTACTGATACGAGCATGCGAATAATAATTTACCAAATATGATTTCAATCCACAACTGCCTTGACAATTCTTATTTGAATTCTTTAAACACCTTGATCCCCATACTTGTATTCTATCACCTCCACCTTGAATTCTTTATTATTATTTTCCGTCTTCCCCTATTTCGGAAAGACGAACGCTCGTGCTTGGTATAAGTTTGATACACAGAGAGTACTAGATATACCCCATAGACCAATCACACGACTTGGTGACTATCTTTTATAATTGATTAAGGGCATATCATATATGATATAATTTGTGTATTAAAACTTTTGAGAAATTGAATAACATGATTAAATAATTTGAGGAATATCTTTCTTAAATGTATAGCCTTATGTGAATTAGTAGGTAAAAAATTACTAGGTAAAAAAGTTAGTAGCTAAGATTAAATAACATTGTTGGCACATTCTTTAGAATAATTTTGATGATTTACATAAATTGAATACTTGTGCTTTTTAGTGTAACCCTTAAATGTAGAAATCTCTGATTCAAATAAGCGCCTTGTTATAATGTTTCTTGGAAGTATCGCGCTCAAGTCATCCTTGTGCTCTCCATGCAAGTATCAAGACTCTAAAGAAGTTTATACCTGATATAGTGTATTCAGAGTTTGCAAAGTGTATTAAGAAACTTGTAAACACAATGAGCAGTTGGCAAATCAAAATCTAGGCTAGGTAGTGAATTGGCCTGACTTTTGGCCATCAGAGCAGTATACCAACGGTATACCGTTAAGTGTCACAACAAGTCTGCAATCTCATTATGTGACCACAAATGGTATATCGATGTATACCATAGTATACCGGCAATATACCATTGATTGTTGTAGAAGAATGGAAAATTATGAATCGTGTGCGCTAAAAGCCATGCGGCAAAGGCAACAAAGTCCCGATGCGACAAAAGGTCATGAGGTAGTGAAGGAATCATAAGGGTATGCGGCTGACACCTCAGTCGCACCCACACTAACAAAAGCATTTAATGCTTAGCAGTGGTCCACAAAAGTTAAGCCACTGGCGGTTATATCAGCAGTCATAATTGTTCTGACCATTGCAACATAACGCTTCGTAGTACATGTAGACAACGACTACAAGGCAAAATGTCAGCACTTATGTTAGCACAATATAGGTCCCCATGCGACAGTATTATTATGCGGCAGTGTTCCCATAAATCTCCATGCGACAGTATTATTATGCAGCAGTGTTCCCATAAATCCCTATATGACAGTATTATTATGCGGCAGTGTTCCCATAAACCTCCATGCGACAAAATCTTTCTGTTATAACCAACCAAGATCTTCAAGTAGCCGACGTAGGCCATGTGTCACGCTGACTAGGTCATGCACATGACGGGTGTCAACAACCCAAGATCTCAGCAATAGCCAATCCTAACCAATACCTCATGGCAGCCGCACCACGACATGCGTGCACAAATCATAATTGCATTATGTTAAGAAAGCCATGTGGTAGCTCAAAACCCGTGCGCATTAACTAAAAATAGTAATTTTTCAGCACATACGCGCGCATGGCCATTCGATGAGATGTCTATAAATAGAAGGTACATGTGTTCCCACACACACGCAAGAAACAAAGAGAGAAAATCCAAGATCCCAATTATAGTCTTTTGTGCTAGTGAGCCAAAGACTTTGCAATCCCCTTCATCGGTCGATCGTGAACAAATAAAAGAAGTCAGCTACAGTACTCGATCTCCTCTATCGTACTTCTCCAGAATCAATTGTACTTAGAGTTTTTGTCTAGAAATTCTTTGTAATCTCTTTGTTTTATTTATAATCAAAGTTGGCAAGAATTATTTTTGTAATAGAAAAAAAATTAAGACTTTGCTGGAGACTTCCTTCTCCTCCTACGAGAAGGTCATAACGTAATCCGACACGGCGAAGCTGGGTTCAACCCAGAAGATGTTGGCCGTCCGCTTCGACCAATACACATTCGAAGATATGCTTTCATGGGACAAGTCAAGCCCCGCACCTATGCTGGCAAAGTCTAACAAGACTCGAAGGACTTGGGTCATCAAGGCCAATGTGCCCACCCAAAGACTGCGAGTGATGCACTTTCAGCCTCCGTTTGCTGAAGACGCGAATGATGTCGATGCGCATCCTATCTCCACCCCAGTGGTCGCCTCTGAGAAGAACAACGCTGACTCTCAAGTTATGCGCCCATGATAGAATGCACAAAGGAAGAAATGTGCTGCATCAGACTACAAGCGCATGAGGGCTTCTCCATACGTCAATGGCAGCAGGAAAGAGTCCATCTTTGACAGGATCTCCTACGATACTTACCCCAGGCGCCAACTGCATAGAAATGGGGAAAATTTGGACTCCTTATACTATGTGCCAGCAAGCGCTAGCTTAAAGAAGTCCAGGCAACACGAGTCATGCACGCTCGAGCTATTGCTTAAATAATTGGCTAAAAGGATGCGTCGTTGATTGTTACACGCGCTGCTGATGGGAAACTATATCGGACTGACCCAAGCGCTTGTGCGCAGGAGGTGGGCTAGTCCCCAAAGTTTTTTTGGAACTACTTGGGCGCAATATATGCGTAGGAACCAAGTCAGGGATCATAAATTATGATAACAAACCCATGCGTCAAGTCTGGCTGCACACATGAAGTAGATCGGTCTCACATTAAATCTTCCATGAATGATCTGGGTGCAGATTTTGTGCATGAAACAGGTCAGGAAGCAAGCCTCTCACTTTCATACCCATGCGCATGACTTGGCCATATGCACGAAGTAGGTGTAAAGGTAAAATTTCCCTCATCTGGTTTACGTGATGTGATAAGTCATAAATGCAAGATGAGAGAAACAACCACCGCACATGAGGTGTCCTCTCTAGGGCACCCTTGTGCTAACATTGTTATCAACTGCTACTATGCCAAAGCAGCAATTCCTCTACCTAGGCAGTCGGTATTCACCGATTACAGTTAGCTGTACCAATCCGATAGCATCTCAAAAAATAGGTGCAAGAAGAGAAAGAAGAGTTGTCCTTTGCCTCATGTTGCTCAACTTGGAGATCTCCTTCTGCGAAGAAGAACTCGAAGGTAAGCTCGTCCAACCCTCCTGTCCCAGCTAGTGTGTCAAGGAACCGACAAAGAGCCAGCATGCCAGCAGTACCTACCGAGGGGGTATTCCAGGGCACCCGCTTAAGAGCAAGAACCGGGGGTAGCAATCCTCTAGTATTCCACACCAACCCGTCATTCCATGAAGACAACAATTCTCAGGAAACAAACAATAACATGCTTGGGGTAGTCATGACCGACAAGTTAATGCAACATCCAAAGCTGGGGGTGACAACCTCCCGGAATCAAAAGATGATGTGACAATGCCCGCTTTCCCCGAGGATAGTGCGACTTAGGGATCAGAGACAGAAAGTGAAGGGTCTACCATCCCATCTACCTCCCATTATGTAATGCCAATATACATGGCAAGAGACGATAATAGGGAAGGGTCCAGTAACCGCCAACGCCTCGAGGCCCTAGAAGCCATGATGCCGACAATGAGCGCTCCGATGCAAACCCTTACTCAGGCAATCATGGATATCTGGGCAAACATGGTCCCGCAACCATCCAAGACTCCATGACAAGCCAGCGAGGATCCAGGGACCAACGAGGAGTCTAATACACCTGCCCCTGTTCCCCCAACTGTTGGCATTCATCCCCTGCCATAATCATTCACTCCTCTACTATTAGATAACACCCAGGAGGCCATCCGGGAACTGTGTGCTTGTATTGATGCTATGAACAACTGATATAAGCTTCAGAAGCTTGCTATATGACAACCCATCCCCTGAGTGGAACAATGTGGGATATCTGCCCAAATATAAACCACAGTCCATGCTCCCATTTGACGGGAAGGCATTGCCTTGTTAGTGCATGAATTACTTTGACTCCATGACATGATATTTACCACGGTACGACGCCTTGCTTACCAAGTTGTTCGTCGAAACCCTGTCCGGGATCGCTTATGAATGGTTTTGTAGCCTCCTGGATAACTGTATCTCATCATTTGACGACCTTCGGCGCCTCTTCCTCTTCAGGTTCTTTGATGGAGGAATAGACATGACTATATCCTCCCTTATGGACATCACTCAAAGGTAAAAGGAGTCTGCACGGGACTATATAGAATGCTTCCGACAGAAACATTGAGCTACCCCCCGGTACTCCTGAGTCTGTGTTGATGAACACCTACAGAAAGAACCTACTACCGACGGTTAAACTCTGGACAGACCCCGGTCAGTTCGAGGAATGGACGACATTCATTATAAGCTTGACACCGCTGAGAAGAATGTGAGGGAAGCCCATTAGTTTGGAATACAGATCCCCAATGCTGATGATAGGGGGATAACGTTCTTTTAACAACAACAACAATGGCGGTGACCGTAAAGGAAAGTTGGACCTTACCGTCAACGTATCTAAAGGCTCGTCTACACCCACTCAGAAGTCAGCGGGAACACCGAAGCCGAAGGAGACCTACTCCTTCGATGATGATGATGTCATCGAGATCTTCAACATGCTGATGAAGGGCAACAAACTCTGGCTGCCTGATATCAGACGTCCTGAAGAGGCAGACAAAGTTGATGATCCAAAATATTGCCTCTACCACTGATATGTCCACCATACAACACGAGATTGCTATGTGTTGAATAGACGTATCCAGCAGATGATCGATGCCAAAGCTCTCATCCTTGACTTTGAGAACAAGACGGTCACTGAAATATGGTATCCCTCCAGTTCGATAATTTATGGAAGCCCAAGATGGTGTCGTTTGATCCCTAAGACGACAATGGAGGTCGTAAACTTTTTGCCAACTAGCAGCCAGGCAACATGGTTGGTGCCACTCACAACTATGTAAGGCAAAGTCATGTGGGTCCACCAAGACCTTGCTCAAGACCTAACACAACCGACAACACTTCCAACTACCAAGTCTAGAGAAAAGATGCCCAAATTCTGTCACATGGTCTTTTTCTCGACCGATGAAACCTTGGCAGGGGTGACTAAGTTAGGCCGAACCTACTTAAACGACTACAATCTGGTTCTAGAGGACGATACGCCTCCAACCACCATGTCTACCATTCTGGTGGAACCCAAAGCAGGACCATCTAAACCTCCCGCGGTAGACCAACAAAAGCAAAAGGAGACTCACTTTGACAATTGTAATCACCTGAAAATTTTAAGAATTTTTAAATTTTATTTTCTAGAATTAATTAGCATTTTTTGTAATTTTTAAACCAATAAATTAAGGTAGTCTGATTTAAAATAAATTTTTAAATGAAATTAAATAATATTAAAATGTGATAAAAATTATAATTTCTAGTGTAAAATTAAAAACCAGGCATGGGGTATTTTTTCGAGAATTTATTGGATCCCGGATGAATTTTTAAAGCATTAAAAACTATTGTAAAAATTTAACTATTTAAATTAAACCAATATATTAGACCAAACCAAACCAGAGAGTGAACCGGACCGAACCGGCCGGTCTGACCAACCCGGACCGCTCAAGCTAGCGGGTCAGATCCGGGTCAGACCCGACCCGCCAGCAATCGACCCGACCCGTTTCAATCCCTAACCCCCAAATTAAAATTCCCGACCTTTCACCTGGCCGGCGGCCGTTCCCGCCGCCGTGGCCGCCGGCCGACCCTGCGGTTTACCTCCCCCGTACCCGGCGACCCGTCTTCTTCAGTTTTCGGCCAACCCCCGACGTTTCCTCTCCCTATTTCCTCTATATAAGCCGTTGTGGCCGTCGGAGAATTCCCTTAGAACCTTTCTTCTCCGGTGAGTTCTACAACTCCGGCCACCCCTCCACAGTACCTCCAGACCTCCAAAACCCGCCGCCAAACCTCCGGAAGGCCTCTGCCTTCCCAGTCCGGCCATCCCCGGCCTTTAACCAAGCTCTTCGGACGCTGTCGAGCCCGAGCCCCACTCCTCTCCGCCAACAGCGCCGGACCCAGTGGTCCAGACCTGTCGTCGACCCCTCCAGAACCGGCGCCGCCTCCGCCCGCACCCCAGGTCGACTTCGGCAGACACGGACATGATCCAAAATGCGAGTACGAGCCAGGACACGGCTTGGACACGGATCCAGGACACGGAGACTCGAAATTGACACGCGCAATCGGACTTTTTGAACCCAGTTCAGGTACCCATAACTTTCTACTCGTAGCTCTATTTTCTATTCCGTCAGTTTTATCGCGTAGCCTGTATGACCCCCTCAGTGCCCGTGCAACCTGCTCGGGGCATCGCGTCCTGAGGTGATCGCGAACCGCGATCCAAAAACAGGAAAAACTAAGCCCTATTTTACCCCGGAATCGAGTACGCCCCGCCAAACGGGACGACTTGGTCACGTGCGGTCTTTACCGATACGTGTGCGTCGTAAATACGGACGTGTAGGATTTCGCAGAAGCAGATTCGGATGTGCGTGCACACCGAAATCAGTGCGTATCCGCGGACAACACCCCGTATCCGACTTTTCTGTATTTCGCTGTAACTTAGTGTATACACGTCGGATCGAGACGAAACTTATGCCATCGGACTCGTAGCAATACGCTGGTCCTGTGGGTCAAGTTTGGTTCGATTCTGAGAACATTGGAAAATCGCGTATCGTGGGCCCCACAGGCTCCACCTGACGGGCGATTTTGAGAACGGCTCATCGGAATCCAATTCTGGAAGTTCCGTTGGGTTCGTATCAATGTTCCTGACTTGTTGACACTAAGTTGGACTGATTTGGAGACCTTTGACCCTGACCCGGTTTTCGGTGCAAAGCGGCCCACATATGGACCCGCTTTGGCCCAGAAATGTCATTTTTGCCCTTGTATCCAAACTGGACTTAAGGACAGGCGTTTCTAGCTATTTCCTATGTTCTGAGACTGTTGGTAATGTTCATTTCAGGTTTTGGAGGAGTATTTGCTGAACCCACTGATACAAGGACCGCTACTGGTATTCCAACCCCAGGCAAGTGTACCTTGCCATAAATTTGCAGTTTATTAGTTCATTTTGTTCTCTTGCTTTATTTTCTGTGACTATTGTACATGCTATAACCTAGGACCGTATGACATACTTAGCGTCCGATTACAGTCGGGTGCCAACCCGTACGCGGAGTTGTGTACGTCATTTAGTGATGGACATTCGAGACCCTTTACATTATTGTGCTTGTTTATCAAGTACATTATAACCTAGGAAACTTGACACCATACATTGACAAAATCTTCCTGAGATATTCAAGGTGATTCTGAGTAGGATACAGGATGGACATAGTTATTATATTCTTAGATTATGACTGTTGCATTAGCTCTGATCTCACGTGACATGGACATGAGACGTGTGGTTACATTGGGTGGGGAGAGACACACAGGCTACAGGCTGTTATATATATATATATATACTACTATTGTGAGGTTGTAGACTCTCGAGCAGAGCTAGACCCATTACTAGATATTGCTGCTACCGGCTCCCCGACACAGAGCTTGTAGCAGTCTCAGCCTGAGTACTAGTGTTGCTCTCAGTTGCATTTTCACATAGATGGTTATGTAGTTACCCTGCTTATTTCATTTTCTATTTTACTGCATCTATTTTGGCTTATATTATTTGTACCTTGCTATGTCCCCTGAGGACCTGGAATGGATGATGTCCCCAGGTTTAGCAGAAGAACATTATCCCGAGGTTTATGGGTCAGGAGCTGAAGCTGTACCAGAAGCTGTTGCTGAAGGAGAACCTAACTTAGAAGCAGAGGTTATGGCTGAAGACTTTTCTTGAGATTATGATATTTGTACTCATCAGATACTTATTTCTGGACTCCTTTGTTCTGGTATGATGAACCAGTATTTTTAGACTTTTATCGGGTTGTTCCCCGACATACTTTGCTGAGACTGGACATTGATGTACTTTCTTTATTTGCTGTTGATCTTATTATTCTGTGTGTGGATGAGTTAGTTTTTGACTTATTGTTATAGACCTATATTACAGCTTAAGTATGCCCGATGGATCCATTAAATTGGGTTGTCCATCGGTGTGTACTGCTGGCCGTTGTCACGTGACTAGTCCCTCGATATTTTGGGTCTGGGGCGTGACATAGTTTTTGTGGTGGCCCATGCAGGTCTACGACAAATTGTTTGGTTTCAACTTAGGAACCGAACAAACCTGTAAAAGGATAGGATAGGTTATAGTATCTCATCCATTTGTTGAATCATTTTTGAAACTCTCTATCGCATTCGAATTAAGTACTTGATTTGCATCTGCTTGACTCTACTAAACGTTCTCATAAAGTTTAATTTTTGGGTGCAGAGAGAAAGATGGATCCAAGAAACGAAGATGAAATTCCTTTGAGTACACCACAAGACGCTGTGGTTACCTATGGAGATGGAGTTACACTAGAGAACAGAGGTCAATCCTCTCAAAGTGGACAAGCTGAGCAGCATAACTCAAGGTTCAGGCGTGACGACATCCCACCTCCACCGCAGTTCACTCCACAGATGCCTGCCTTTCCACCAGAGCAAGCAATGGACGGGCAGCAAATGTTCCAGATATTTTATGCCATGATGCAAGCCCAACAACAAGTTCAACAGGAGGCACAGCGACAGGAGGCAGAGAACCTGAGAACCAGCCTAGTAAATGCATTAGAGCAGGCAAACCCGCAAGCTAGGCGACCAGCGACGGGAACTATCACTAATTTCCGTCAACTCAAGCCCCGTACCTTTTCGGGCAAGGAAGGACCAACTGAAGTGCATGAGTGGCTCACAAACACACAACATCAGTTGGAAGCAGCTGAACTTCCGCGGAAAAGATGGATGACTGCTGTCCGAATGCAACTGACAGACAACGCGCACCACTGGTGGCTAGCTGAAGAGAGGAGGCTCGGATATGACCGAGTCACTTGAGAGGAGTTCTCCAGACTCTTCCAAGAGATGTATATCCCAGCCGTTGCTAGATCAGAACTCCGAGACAAGTTTAACCGCCTCATCCAAGAAAATATGACGGTAGAGGAATATAATGCTGAATTCATTCGCCTGAGTCGTTTCGCCCCTTCTCTAATTCCTACCGAAGAAGAGAAGGCGGAGAAATTCTTTGACGGACTCAGGTTCGAGCTTCAGAGGTTGATTGGATCTATCGTACCTATATCGTACAACGACGTCCTTGCTGCAGCACGACGCATGGAGCGCGTCACCAGGAGGGAGTCAAGTCTGAAGAGGCCATTTACCTCAGTACCATCCAAGGCAGCGCAAGGGGATTCTGCAAAGTGACTCCAGAGGAATCTACCGCAGAGAGCAGCACCAAGAACCCTACCTACTTGTCATTTCTGCGGCAAGTTGGGTCATATTGAAAAGGAGTGCAAACGCAAATTGGGCCTGTGCCTAGTTTGCGGATCCAACCAACATCTATCCAGGGACTGCTCAGGACGTCGAGAGGGAACACCACGACTAGCTCTACCTGCACCAAGACCAGATTATCCAGTAGTGGGAGCACAGCAGACGGGAGTTGGAGGAGTCAGACCACCAGCCCCAGGAGGATATCAGCCGAGACCACCATTGCCACCTCAAGCAGCACTATTCCAACAGGCTCGTCAGCAGAGGGGTCCAGCTCAGGGACGAGGTCAGGCATTTCCAATGGCTGTTCAGGAAGAAGCTATTGCTGGAGAAGTTATAGCAGGTACTATTTTAGTAGCTTTATTACCTGCTGTAGCTTTATTTGATTCTGGGGTATCACACTCATTCATAGCTGCTAGTTTCGTAGCCACCCATAGAGTAGCTACTGCACCCCTTCCGAAGACTAAGAGAATTCTTACGGGAGGTGGAATTATACCTGTTAGTGATATCTGTAGATCATGTTCGGTAGTAGTCTGTGGAAGAGAGATGCGAGCCCAATTTCTGATCTTTTCTATGCCGGACTATGATGTTGTACTTGGTATGGACTGGTTAAGTCAGTATCATGCTACTCTTGATTGTCGGCTTGGAAAAGTTATATTCAGACCACCTGGACACTCAGAGTTTGAATTTCTTCGAGGAGCTGTAGAGCAAGGTGTTCAGCCAACTCTTAGGGTATTATCTGTAGAAGGGGAGTCAGTATACCCAAGAGTTATATCAGAGTTTGTGGATGTATTTCCCGATGATCTTCCAGGTTTACCACCTGATCGGGAAATAGAATTTACCATAGACTTAACTCCAGGAACAGAGCCTATCACTTCATCGGTTTATAGACTAGCACCTAAGGAGTTAGTAGAGTTGAAGAAGCAAGTTGATAAACTTCTGGAGAAGGGTTTCATCCGGCCCAGTGTTTCACCTTGGGGAGCACCTATACTTTTTGTACCGAAGAAGGATGGAACAGTTCGCCTGTACATTGATTACAGGGCGTTAAACGCTGTGACTATTAAGAACCGGTATCCCTTGCCACGCATTGATGACTTATTTGATCAATTGAGTGGAGCTAGGGTATTCTCGAAGATTGACCTTAGATCCGGTTATCACCAGATTAGGGTGAGGAAGGAAGATATCCCAAAGACAGCATTCAGGACTAAGTATGGACACTATGAGTTCTTAGTAATGCCGTTTGGTTTAACCAACGCATTTGCTATGTTCATGAGCTTGATAAACCGAGTCTTCCATCAATACTTGGATAAATTTGTGGTTGTATTTATTGATGACATTGTGGTATATTCCAAAAGCCACGAAGAGCACGAGGAGCATCTCAGAATCGTGCTAGAGACATTAAGGCAGGAGAAGCTTTATGCTAAGCTCAGTAAATGTGAGTTTTGCATGGATAAGGTGCCATTCTTAGGGCATATTATCTCAGGAGAAGGACTGTCAGTTGATCCAGAGAAGGTTGCTGCCATTGAGACTTGGCCTACACCGACATCAGTTGCTGAGGTGAGGAGTTTTCTAGGACTTGCTGGATATTACAGAAGGTTCGTAGAAAATTTCTCAAGGATTGCGGAGCCAATGACGAAGTTGACATGGAAAGATCAGGACTTTGTATGGACAGAAGAATGTCAGATGGCCTTTGAAGAATTGAAAAGGCATCTAACAACAGCACCAGTCTTGACTCTTCCTTCAGGGTCAGGCGGTTTTGTTGTTTATAGCGATGCGTCAGGTAGTGGCCTAGAAATATTGCTTATGCATCGAGACAGTTGAAGGTCCATGAGAAGAACTACCCAACGCATGATCTGGAGCTAGCTGCTGTAATATTTGCACTGAAGATTTGGAGGCATTATCTTTATGGTGAGAAGGTGGAAATCTTCACTGATCACAAAAGTCTAAAGTATGTATATACCCAGAAGGAGCTTAACATGAGGCAAAGGCGCTGGCTTGAGTTGATGGTGGACTTTGATATAGATCTGCAGTACCACCCAGGGAAAGCAAATGTAGTAGCAGACGCACTTAGCAGGAAGCCTATAGCTTATTTCTTGACAATGCAGCCTGAGCTATTGAAAGATCTACAGGAGCTTCAGATAGAGGTTATTCTACCAAGACAGAGTGGCTTGCTGGCTAATCTGGAAGTGAAGTCATCACTTGTGGAAAGGATTAAAGAAGCTTTGCCTACTGATGCAAGATTTTGAAGACTCAAAGAGAAGACAGAAGCAGGCATGCAGACGGGACTTCGCATACATGAGGATGGGACATTAAGGTACGGAGATCGTCTGTATGTTCCAAATGGAGAACTGAGACAGGAGCTAATGACTGAAGCACATAGCTCTATATACTCTGTTCATCTAGGAGGAACAAAGATGTATCGAGATCTAAGGCAGTATTATTGGTGGCATGGAATGAAGAGAGAGATTGCAAGATTTGTAGCTAAATGTTTAGTCTGCCAACAAGTAAAAGCCGAGCATCAGAGGACTACAGGAATATTACAGCCGCTTCTCATACCAGAATGGAAGTGGGAACATATCACCATGGACTTCGTCACAGGATTCCCAAGGAGCCCTAGCGGAAAAGATGCGGTATGGGTGATCATGGATCGACTCACTAAATCGGCACACTTCTTGCCATTTAGAGTTGGACAGTCCACAGAGATACTAGCCGACATGTATATGAGAAAAATAGTAAGATTACATGGAGTGCCGGTTAGTATTGTATCAGATCGAGATTCGAGATTTACCTCTCATTTCTGGCGAAGCATGCAAGAGAGTCTTGGCACCAGACTAAAATTTAGCACTGCCTATCATCCACAGACAGATGGTCAATCAGAACGTACAATCCAAATCTTGGAGGATATGCTGCAATCCTGTATGTTAGACTTTGGAGGGTCTTGGGAAGATCATTTGCATTTGGTAGAGTTTTCATACAACAACAGTCATCAAGATGGCACATTTTGAGGCATTATACGGTAGGAAGTACATATCGCCAATATGCTGGAGTGACGTCAGAGAGCGTCAAATATTGGGGCGAGAGTTGGTAATGCAAACAGTGGAGAAGGTAAAACAAATCCAGAATCATCTTCGTACAGCTCAGGACAGACAGAAGCATTGGGCTAATACGCACCGACGTCCCCTGGAGTTCAAGGAAGGAGAACATGTATTTCTGAGGATTTCACCTACTCGAGGAACCATTCGCTTTGGGAGCAGAGGCAAGTTGAGTCCAAGGTACATTGGGCCCTTTGATATTCTGGAACGCATTGGTGAGGTGGCCTATCGTCTTGCATTACCTCCATCTTTAGAGGGAGTGCATGATGTATTCCATGTCTCACAGTTGAGAAGGTATGTGACTGACCCAAGTCACATAGTTGATCATTCTGAGATTGCAGTAGGCCCAAGCCTGAGGTATGAAGAACAACCGGTGGGTATACTCGGAATCAGTGAGAAGGCACTGCGAGGGCATACAATTAAACTGGTTCGTGTGGCATGGAAGCAACACTCTCCTGGTGAATCTACTTGGGAGAGGGAAGATATCATGCGCCAGAAATATCCCCATTTATTCGAGGATGCAGGTATATCTTAAGTAAATTTTTGTTATTTCCATAGTTCTGTTCATTAGTAGCTTTATCTTTAATTGCGAGGACGCAATTTTCTTAAGGGGGGTAGATTGTAATCACTTGAAAATTTTAAGAATTTTTAAATTTTATTTTCTGGAATTAATTAGCATTTTCTGTAATTTTTAAACCAATAAATTAAGGTAGTCTGATTTAAAATAAATTTTTAAATAAAATTAAATAATATTAAAATGTGATAAAAATTATAATTTCTAGTGTAAAATTAAAAACCAGGCATGAGATATTTTTCTGGGAATTTATTGGATCCCGGATGAATTTTTAAAGCATTAAAAACTATTGTAAAAATTTAACTATTTAAATTAAACCAATATTTTAAACCAAACCAAACCAGAGAGTGAACCGGACCGAACCGGCCGGTCTGACCAACCCGGACTACTCAAGCTAGCGGGTCGGATCCGGGTCAGACCCGACCCGCCAGCAACCGACCCGACCCGTTTCAATCCCTAACCCCCAAATTAAAATTTTCGACCTTTCACCTGGCCGGCGGCCGTTCCCGCCGCCGTGGCCGCCGGCCGACCCTACGGTTCACCTCCCCGGTACCCGGCGACCCGTCCCCTTCAGTTTTCGGCCAACCCCCGGCGTTTCCTCTCCCTATTTCCTCTATATAAGCCGCTGTGGCCGCCGGAGAATTCCCTTAGAATCTTTCTTCTCCGGCGAGTTCTACAACTCCGGCCACCCCTCCACAGTACCTCCAGACCTCTGAAACCCGCCGCCAAACCTCCGAAAGGCCTTCGCCTTCCCAGTCCGGCCATCCCCGGCCTTTAACCTAGCTCTTCGGACGCTGTCGAGCCCGAGCCCCACTCCTCTCCGCCCACAGCGCCGGACCCGGTGGTCCAGACCTGGCGTCGACCCCTCCAGAACTGGCGCCGCCTCCGCCCGCACCCTAGGTCGACTTCGGCAGACACGGACACGATCCAGAATACGAGTACGAGCCAGGACACGGCTTGGACACGGATCCAGGACACGGAGACTCGAAATTGACACACGCAATCGGACTTTTTGAACCCAGTTCAGGTACCCATAACTTTATACTCGTAGCTCTGTTTTCTATTCCGTCAATTTTATCGCGTAGCCTGTATGACCCCCTCGGTGCCCGTGCAACCCGCTCGGGGCATCGCGTCCTGAGGTGATCGCGAACCGCGATCCAAAAATAGGAAAAACTAAGCCCTGTTTCACCCCGGAATCGAGTACGCCCCGCCAAACGGGACGACTTGGTCACGTGCGGTCTTCACCGATACGTGCGCGTCGTAGATACGTACGTGTAGGATTTTGCAGAAGCAGATTCGGATGTGCGTGCATACCGAAATCAGTGCGTATCCGCGGACAACACCCCGTATCTGACTTTTTTGTATTTTGCTGTAACTTAGTGTATACACGTCGAATCGAGACGAAACTTACGCCATCGGACTCGTAGCAATACGCTGGTCCTGTGGGTCAAGTTTGGTTCAATTCTGAGAATGTTGGAAAATCGCGTATCGTGGGCCCCACAGGCTCCACCTGACGGGCGATTTTGAGAACGGCTCATCGGAATCCAATTCTGGAAGTTCCGTTGGGTTCGTATCAACGTTCCTGACTTGTTGACACTAAGTTGGACTGATTTTGAGACCTTTGACCCTGACCCGGTTTTCGGTGCAAAGCGGCCCACATATGGACCCGCTTTGGCCCAGAAATGTCATTTTTGCCCTTGTGTCCAAACTGGACTTAAGGAAAGGCGTTTCTAGCTATTTCCTATGTTCTGAGACTGTTGGTAATGTTCATTTCAACTTTTGGAGGAGTATTTGCTGAACCCACTGATACAAGGACCGCTACTGGTATTCCAACCCCAGGCAAGTGTACCTTGCCATAAATTTGCAGTTTATTAGTTCATTTTGTTCTCTTGCTTTATTTTCTGTGACTATTGTACATGCTATAACCTAGGACCGTATGACATACTTAGCGTCCGATTACAGTCGGGTGCCAACCCGTACGCGAAGTTGTGTACGTCATTTAGTGATGGACATTCGAGACCCTTTACATTATTGTGCTTGTTTATCAAGTACATTATAACCTAGGACACTTGACACCATACATTGACAGAATCTTCCTAAGATATTCAAGGTGATTCTGAGTAGGATACAGGATGGACATAGTTATTATATTCTTAGATTATGACTGTTGCATTAGCTCTGATCTCACGTGACATGGACATGAGACGTGTGGTTACATTGGGTGGGGAGAGACACACAGGCTACAGGCTATTCTATATATACATATACTACTATTGTGAGGTTGTAGACTCTCGAGCAGAGCTAGACCCATTACTAGATATTGCTGCTACCGGCTCCCCGACACAGAGCTTGTAGCAGTCTCAGCCTGAGTACTAGTGTTGCTCTCAGTTGCATTTTCACATAGATGGTTATGTAGTTACCCTGCTTATTTCATTTTCTATTTTACTGCATCTATTTTGGCTTGTATTATTTGTACCTTGCTATGTCCCCTGAGGACCTGGAATGGATGATGTCCCCAGGTTTAGCAGAAGAACCTTATCCCGAGGTTTACGGGTTAGGAGCTAAAGCTGTACCAGAAGCTGTTGCTGAAGGAGAACCTAACTTAGAAGCAGAGGTGATGGCTGAAGACTTTTCTTGAGATTATGATATTTGTACTCATCAGATACTTATTTCTGGACTCCTTTGTTTTGGTCTGATGAACCAGTGTTTTTAGACTTTTATCGGGTTATTCCCCGACATACTTTGCTGAGACTAGACATTAATATACTTTCTTTATTTGCTGTTGATCTTATTATTCTGTGTGTGGATGAGACTAGTTTTTGACTTATTGTTGTAGACCTATATTACAGCTTAAGTATGCCCGATGGATCCATTAAATTGGGTTGTCCATCGGTGTATACTGCTGGCCATTGCCACGTGACTAGTCCCTCGATATTTTGGGTCTGGGATGTGACAACAATACAACTCTCTGAGAAAAGACTCGGCACCGGGGTTAGACAAGCATTACAACTTTGACATATTGGCACAACTTGCCAATACTCCAGGGAGGTTGTCACTCTTCGAACTCCTTCGTCTCTCCTAGGAGACCTTAGGTGCTCTGAGTGAAGTGTTACAACACACTGACTCCTACTTGTCCCAAATTAAGAAACTGGCCCAGGACCTGTTGCGTGTCCCCATTGCCACAACGTGGTGGAAAGAACCCCGAATATCATATTCTCGCAATAAGACATGCTATTGAAGAACAACATGCACGATCTCCCTCTGTACTATACAAGTAATATTGGGCCATCAAGGTGGACCGGATGCCCATCGATCCGGGCTCGTCTCTCAACATCATCCCACAAAACCTGCTCCAGATTATGGGAATTCTAATGCATCAGTTGTCTGCTACCAACACAACCATCAACTGCTTTAACGCAGGAAGGAGCTACCCTCTGGGAAAATTTTGCCTAAAGTGTCAGATAGGCAACCTACGAACAAAGGTTACTTGCTACGTTATCGATGTATCCTACAATGTCTTGCTGGTGCATCCATGGATACAGGAACATTTGATCGTGCCATCAGCTCTTTATTAGTATCTGAAGTATATTGACAGTGAAGGGGTCATCAGGACGAAGTTCACCGATGTGGATCCTTTTAAATGGATCGAGGCCTACTACTCAGATTCGGTCTTAAACAAACGGACCCACCAGGAAGAGAAAAATAATAATGCGGATCACGAAGCTGAAGCAGATTCAGTACCTAATGAACAACTAAGGGTCCGCCTCAAAGGATGTGCCCCCGACAAGACTACTCCCCTCATAATTAAATTTTACCAATATATGCAAGAAACTCTGGTAGTCCGCCTTCGAAGACTGGGTCGACAGCCGAGGGAGGATCCAACCACCATGAGCACCTCCGAGCCCCTGGTCATAAAACTCCGCAAAAAGGCTCCAAAACTACCATCGACACTAGTGACGAATGTCGAGGGAGACAAGCTTGAAGACTATGTTGTTGCTCGTACTGATGCCCCTTCGCTTGATGATGTAATCCCAAATGAGAAAATACCATATTTTCTTAATAAAGGGCTACCTTTGCACTACTGTGATATTGAACATATGAATGTCATGTATTCCTTAGAGTATAGCCTAGGTCTATAATTGCATATGCAAGTGACTACCACCTACGCAGTAAAATAATCCTTCCATTCCAAGACACATACTTCATAATACCAGCAAGGAGGAGGGGTAAAAAACCTAGTCTCCGGGAAATCCGGAGTTCACCGAGACTCCTCCCTAGAAGAACCGAAATCCGATAATGGTAAAATACAACTTTACCGTTGTCACGCCCCAGTTCCAAAATATGTAGGACAATAAACACGTAAGCATGCCACCCGCATGTATATGGCAACTCCAATATATGGAAACCATAACACACGCATACGCTGTATTATGAACAATAATTCACAAGTGGTATAAACTATCTCAAGTCACAAGCATAATCTAAATCTCATCCACAAAAAATCATAAATGAATAAATAACCAATAACTATGTAACTAATCTCAATATGAAGTATCAAAGGATGATAGTTGGGTGGAAACAAATCCACTACCAAACTAGAATATAAAAGAAACAATACGAGTACATCCATTAATAGGCAATAAGGCTCGAAGAAAAAACCTTCTCGGAATATAAGTAGCTAGTCCGGATCCACGCTCCTGCTAATACTCATGAACATCTACACCTGGAAAGGGACCAGGTCCTCAGAGGGACATAACAAGATACATAAAAGTATGCCAATAAAGTACTGAAAATAAATATCCAATGGATCGCCTAACCATCTATGTGAATGCAGTTGAGAACAACTTTCCAACAAGTGGGCTATCTGGCCAAAAATAGGATTGGCATGATTCTCTTGGAGAATCAGGGGCCTACAAAGCATGTCATCTTTTGAACGCCAAAGGCTGCCAGTAATATAGGGGTCATCACCGCCACGTATCTCCGGCGGAGTGTACGAGTTACAAAAAGGAAAGTGCAAAGGAGCACAAATGCCTTACTTGTTATTCTCTCCACCCCATGCTCTAAGCATGTCATATCCATGACACGATAATATCTCTAATAAGTGCCAAGTCTCCTAGCATGCAAAGTTTCTATCGGCAGTTATTCCTAACGCACGTTCCATACGTATAGGAGGCCAAACCTGGCACGCAAGTCCGTGATCTATATGAGACTCACACTCGTGTAACAAATGTGTTACGGCCAATGAAACCTAAGAATGCCTCATGATAATGAGGTGGTCTCATAAACTAGGTCAACATGCATATATATAATAAAAACAGAATACGACGACACCGTCGTTGCACCAAAGTTTCCTTGGACGCGCTGTTTATATAGCAGTTAAAATATATGAACTAAATAATAGAAATAAAATGCATGCATCATATAGAATATAAATTACAGTACAATGGCAAGGTATACTTGCCTGCTCTGAAAAAGGATGAAGTCGTAACTCAAGGCGTCGTCCGATCTACCCGTCACATAAATTAAACAAGTTAGGTTACAAAAGTGGGTGAATAGGTTCCTCCATTTTAATCAATTTAATTATGAATAAATAATCTAAAATAGTATTTTAATCTTATTATAATCTGATTTTATTGTTAAACCCTAATTTTGGTCCAAAGAAAGTCAACTTTACGGATTTGTGATCCGTGGCACAAAAATTGAGGCAATCCGTTGACCAAAAAGTCAACCAACTCAAATCCTTGATTTGTGTGTAGAATTCTATAAATTTTAGTGCTACATGAACACCGAAATTGATGGTTTCATAAAATTACAAGTCGGTAAAGAGTTATGGCCACAAGGGCACACAAATGACAGTTTTTTTATAATTTTCTATTTATATCTACATTGCACAAATTTTATAGTAGATTAAAATTGTATGTTAAATTTTGAAAAAATAATTTTATGGAATTTTATCATGTCAGCTTTTTGAAACTTCAAACAGCTCGTAATTCTGAGTTCGGGATCTCCCAAAATCTCAAAAACACGTCTGATTTCGGACAACTGACACTTTTAGAATTTTCTGGAAAAATAGTTTCATAAATTATTAAAATAATTTATATATTTAGAAAACTAACCTTGATATGGTTCTAAAAAAAAATTGGAGTACGTTTGGAGTCGGAAGCTAGGAGATATCTTCTTTTTAAGTCGTCATAACTACTAGAAAATGAGGCTGAATTTATCACGAATTTTGACTATTTTTGGACGAAAAAGAGAGGAGTTTGGGGAAGAAAAATATGACAGATGAGTTTATTTCATAAGTCTAATAGATATTTATAATGGTGGAGACTATTTAATTATATACGACTAGGATTGACTAATTTGGATATGATTAGGATCAGTTTAAATAATGATATGATATGCATGAAATTGCTTTCCTAGTAGACTCATGATTTGAATTAGTTTAAAATATAGTTTAAATTTATCTCAATAACTTATAATCTTAAATACAATTAAAGATAATACAAATAATTTATATATAATATTATTAATATCTATTAATACTAAATTAGCATGTATCTAATATAATGACTATATATATCCAAATAAATCATAAATAATTCCAAAAATCCAAATAAATTTCTTAAAATTCTAAATAAATTACAGAATTTTTTAAAAATATTTTAACCCTAAATTAAATATTAGGTAGTAACAACATGCAAGTATGGTCTCATAGTAAATCATGAAAGTCCTAAAAATTTATGTTTCCTAGATTTTAATTACCCAAAAATTCTAGAAAAATCTCCAAAAATCTAAAATAGCCTAAAAATAATTCTTAATAAATATTTATATAAGTAAATATATCAATAAATTTATTTTCTAATTAACTAAGAGAATACTCTAAAGAAATTCAATATCTATAATAAATATAATAATATAAAATACACACAAAATACCTATTTTGGGTGAGGGGGTTTACAATCTACCAAACTTAAAAAAATTTCGTCCTCAAAATTAAAAATAAGGCATGATTTACTAAATCCTTCACGTTCGTATATAAGGCAAGTCTTTCACAATCTCTTCAAAAATTTAAATAACAAAATCTTTTTAAATCTATCGTAATTTCTTCAAATTTAAATTAACCATTGTTTAAATCAAAATTCAATATATCTTAATCTCTTCTCGATTTTTAAATCATCAACATCCAATTTAATTCAAATCTATATAACATCATCAAGATTTAAATAACCCACCTTAAATTTTAAATCACGATTTTCAACTATCATAATCTTATCTAGATTTTAAACAATACACAATTCTAATCAATCTTATTCCTATTTTCAACTTATGAATTCTGTACTCTTCAAATTTTAAATTCAATTTCCATCCTCAACATTTCAAATAGGTGATCCAACAATCAAATTTTAATTTTAATTTAAATCATCAAATTATAAAATTTTAAATTTAATTCACCAATTGTTCAAGTCTAAGATTCTATATTTATTCTCAAAATTTAAATCGATGATTCAATCTTCATTATTAAAATTTAAATCATGTGCTCAAAGTATAAATATTTATTCCGCAATATCAAGATTTCAAAATTCAGTAAATCCTCATCATCTTAATCATTCTTCTAAAATTATCAACATTTAAAATGACTTAAATCTCTCAATCTAATCTTACTTGATCACAATCTAAAAAAATTTTACCTCAAGTTGACAATGCAACTTCTACCCAACTTAGAATTTATCCATCTATCACATAAGGCTATACATTTAAGAAAAATATTCTTAAATTATTTAATCGTATTATTTAATCCTCAAAATTTTAACACCAAGCATATCTCTTATGCTATGCCCTTAATTAATTATAAAATATAGTCACAAAGTAATGCGGTTGGCCTATGGGGTATTTCTAGTACTTTCTGTGTATCAACCTATACCAAGCACGAGCGTTCGTCTTTCCAAAATAGGAGAAGACGGAAAACAATAATAAAGAGTTCAAGGGGGGTAATAGAATACAAGTATGGGGTTCAAGGCGATTAGAGAATTCAAAAGGGAGTGGTCAAGGCAGTTGAGGATTAAAATCCTATTTGGTAAATTCTTATTCACATGCTCATATCAGCACAGTTATGTAAGCGATACGATATGCTCAGACATGTCTAAGGGTAAATATATTCGTCTATTAGTCAACTATATATTTTAATCCACGTAAAATAGTCATGCGAAGAGCGAACCAATGCACTAAGGTTGATCAGACCGTAATACACTGATTCTGATTAGACAACGTATTAGTATGGTTGATCAGACCCCAATAACACATATGTCATGAACAAGCTTGATAAAAGAATAAGCTTGCAAAACTAGGCTATAATAGCAGCATAGGTCGAGGTAATTCAGAAAATATAAGTACGCTAGATTATGATGAAAGAAGTTACAAAATAATTCAAGTTCACCATGAAGATGAGACTCGTCCTGTGTTGTGCCTCTACAGTTGCCATACTAACTCCTTATCTAAGTCTCTAGTCGACCAATGTAGGTATGGGCCTCTAAGTTCTACAGTCTGGATAAACACTATCTTCTTATGGAAGCCTATAGTTAATGACATTCAATTATACTTCATTAATAGGTCAAAAGGACTATGTGTTACTAGGTTGTGAGACATACAACCCAGCTTAAAAGAATTAACTAATATTGTAACTGCCTTAAGGAAATTCTATAAAATAACCTTGTCCTTGTAACTAAGGTAGAGCTCTTATTGGGGTACACGAGGAAAAGATCTTGATATTTATTAGGGTCTCCTATTGCATTATATAGGTAATGGTCATCATAAGTCTTAATCATTGTGTTCATAGAACAAAGTATTAATATTAAGAATGGAGAAGTTACTGGCTCTCCAGTGAAAGAGGATATAACCTATATGGAGATATGGGTACAAATTACATGATTTAAAACTAAGGTATAACCATAAAATTATAATCTAAATGAATACTCAACTATCAAGTTCTAGCTACCAAGCACAAAATTTCAAAATTCAAGAATTACAACTATAATCCTAGCAACCTATATATTCTAACATAAAATAAAATCACTCGGTCTACAATTATAAGAGTTAGGTGGTACAAATTGAAAGATGAAGAAAAGAAAAATATAATTGGTCGTCGCACAAATAGCAAGCGTTAAGGTTTCAGAAGAACAAGATATGAAATTAAAATAAGAGACTCTTTATAATATCATGGTTTCTTAAGGAAATATGGTATGCTAATCTTTGTGTTCGAGGTATGATCAATGAAATATTATATTCATTCCTCTCGGCTTCCTAAGGTACTGTTTTGCTAATATCAAGATAGGAATCTAATTTATGGTTATCTAATACTATCTTACTATAAAAGTTAGGTTTAGTCCAAATATTCAACCTTAGATTTCTATTGGTTCCTCAATAATAGGGTCAAACAATATGGTCAATTTTTAACTAACCTTATTAGTGTCTATACTACTCTCAAGTCCTTCATAAATATATCAAGGGATAAGGGTCCATTAATCTACGGGTAAGGGATGCTAGGGTTCATTAGGTATTCTAAACTTAGTGATGTATTAATATTCTATATGTATTCTTAATAGGAAAGTTACCCTAATTATCATCCTAACAACAAGGATTCCTATATTCTAGCAGAAGGCTATACCCAAGGAACTATCAGGGAAGTACATGAATCAAGCAGGATACAATTATTCAAATAGGATAGATGGGAAGGAAGATGAGTCATAGTCAAATATGGATGAGATCCTATACTCTAATCCTATTTGCAGGCTTGCTCGGCATAGTAACGTAACCGAGACAATATACTCTCGACCTGCATGGGCCACCACTAAAATATGTCACGCCCTAGTCCTAAAATACGTAGGACTAGGAATACGTAAGCATGCCAGCCGCATGTATATAGAAACTCTAATATATGGAAACCATAACACACGCGTACGCTGTATTATGAACAATAATTCACAATTGGTTTAAACTATCTCAAGTCACAGGCATAATCTAAATCTCATCCACAAAAAATCATAAATGAATAAATAACCAATAACTATGTAACTAATCTCAATATGAAGTATCAAAGGATGATAGTTGGGTGAAAACAAATCCACTACCAAACTAGAATATAAAAGAAACAATACAAGTATATCCATTAATAGGCAATAAGGCTCGAAGAAAAAATCTCCTCAGAATATAAGTAGCTAGTCCGGATCCGCGCTCCTGCTATAACTCATAAACATCTACACCTGGAAAGGGACCAGGTCCTCACAGGGACATAACAAGATACATAGAAGCATGCCAATAAAGTACTGAAAATAAATATCCAATGGGTTGCCTAACCATCTATGTGAATGTAGTTGAGAACAACTTTCCAACAAGTGGGCTATCTGGCCATAAATAGGATTGGCATGATTCTCTCGAAGAATCAGGGGCCTACAAAGCATGTCGTCTTTTGAACATCGGAGGCCGCCAGTAATATAGGGGTTATCACCGCCACGTATCTCCGGCGGAGCGTACGGGTTACAAAAAGGAAAGTGCAAAGGAGCCCGAATGCCTTACTTGTTGTTCTCCCTACCCCATGCTCTATGCATGTCATATCCATGACACGATAATACCTCTAATAACTACCAAGTCTCCTAGCATGCAAAATTTTTATCGGCAGTTATTGCTAACGCACGTTCGATACGTACATGAGGCCAAACCCGGCACGCAAGTCAGTAATCTATATGAGACTCATACTCGTGTAACATATGTGTCACGGCCAATGAAACCTAAGAATGCCTCATGATAATGGGATGGTCTTATAAACTAGGTCAACATGTATATACATAATAAAAATAGAATACGACGACACCGTCGTTGCACCCAAGTTTCCTTGAACACGCAGTTTATATAGCAGTTAAAATATATGAACTAAATGACAGAAATAAAATACATGCATTATATGGAATATATATTATAGTACAATGGCAATGTATACTTGCCTGCTCTGAAAAAGGATGAAGTCGCAACTCAAGGCATCGTCCGATCTACCCGTCACATAAATTAAACAAATTAGGTTACAAAGTGGGTGAATAGGTTCCTCTATTTTAATCAATTTTAATTCTACAAAAATAATCTAAAATAGTATTTTAATCTTATTATAATCTAATTTTATTGTTAAACCCTAATTTTGGTCCAAAGAAAGTCAACTTTACGGATTTGTGATCCGTGGCACGCAAATCGAGGCAATCTGTTGACCAAAAAGTCAACCAACTCAAATCCTTGATTTGTTGTAGAATTATATAGATTTTAGTGCTACATGAACACCGAAATCGATGGTTTCATAAAATTACAAGTCGGTAAAGAGTTATGGCCACAAGGGCGCACAAATGACAGTTTTTTTGTGGTTTCCTATTTATGTCTACATTGCACAAATTTTACAATCGATTAAACTTATATGTTAAATTATGGAAAAATAATTTTATGGAAGTTTATCATGTCAGCTTTTTTAAACTTCAAACGGCTCATAATTCTGAGTTCGGGATCTCCCAAAATCTTAAAAACACCAAAACGAGTCTGATTTTGGACAGCTGGCACTTTTAGAAATTTCTGAAAAAATAGTTTCATAAATTATTAAATTAATTTATATATTCAGAAAACTAACCTTGATATGGTTCTAACAAAAAAACTAGAGTACGTTTGGAGTCCGGATCTAGGAGATATCTTCTTTTTATGTCGTCATAACTACTAGAAAATGAGGCTGAATTTATCACAAATTTTGACTATTTTTGGACGAAAAAGAGAGGAGTTTGGGGAAGAAAAATTTGAAAGATGAGTTTATTTCATAAGTCTAATAGGTATTTTTAATGGTGGAGACTATTTAATTGAATACGTCTAGGATTGGCTAATTTGGATATGATTAAGATCAGTTTAAATAAGGATATGATATGCATGCAGTTGCTTTCCTAGTAGACTCATGATTTGAATTAGTTTAAAATATAATTTAAATTTATCTCAATAATTTATAATCTTAAAATATAATTAAAGATAATATAAATAATTTATATATAATCTTATTAATATCTATTAATACTAAATTAGCATGTATCTAATATAAAGACTATATATATCCAAATAAATCATAAATAATTCCAAAAATCCAAATAAATTCCTTAAAATTCTAAATAAATTACAAAAAAATATATTTAAATATTTTAGCCCTAAATTAAAATTTTGGTAGTAACATCATGCAAGTATGGTCTCATAGTAAATCATAAAAGTCCTAAAAATTTACGTTTCTTAGATTTTAATTACCCAAAAATTCTAAAAAAATATCCAAAAATCTAAAATAGCCTAAAAATGATTCTAAATAAATATTTATATAAGTAAATATATCAAGAAATTTATTTTCTAATTAACTAAGAGAATACTCTAAAAAAATTCAACATCTATAATAAATATAATAATATAAAATACACACAAAACTGAGAAGCGTGGGAAAGGAAAACCTACACATTCCACTAAAGCGGAAAGGCCTGGGGATACAGTTCCAATAAGGTCTGGATGGGAATATTCTTAAACATCTTTAGCTGATGCAAGATCAGGTACCTATTTTGGGTGAGGGGGTTTACAACCGTTATAATTCACAAGCCAATAACCTCATACAGAAGATGGGCTATGACTTGAAATGCGATAAGGGCTTAAACAATGGCAAAGGACAACATTTTCCACTATGCCACTTTGCCTCCACAGGCAAACTTAAAACGTATTTCCAATGAACCGGTCATGGTTTAGGATATGTCATACCTCCTACAACTCCTGAATGTTTAGAAAGAGAGGATGAGTTGAATTCTCACTCTTCAGAGTCTTCTGCTTAGGACTCTGACGTAAGTATTGCGAATATGTTCAAACAAACATTGTTTATTAACATGGTGTCAACACACCTGGATGAAGATAATGATCAACCATCTGAGTTCTTCGAGGTATAGCCTTGGGCTCAACGTTTAGAATCACAGTAAGAATTATATTTCGAGCAACGAGAACCACCCACCGAAGATGAGGTAGTGCAAGTCGATCTACATAAAAACCTTACTGTAGAAGACCGTGAATCCCTTATCCAGCTTATAAGGAAATACATCGACATTTCACATAGAGATATGAAGATATGCTAGGTCTGGATCCGCAGATCGTAATGTATGAGCTCAATATCTTTCCAAATGCTAAGCCAATAAAGCAACAAAAAACGACGATTCCGGCAGGATATCATAAATGCGATCGAAGCGAAAGTGAATAAGCTGATAGCAAGCGGCTTTATTCGTGAGAAACAACATCCAGATTGGGTAGCTAACATCGTTCCTGTGACCAAAAAGAATGGAAAGATCCGAGTCTGCATAGACTTTCGGGATCTCAATACAGTATTCCCAAAGGACGAGTTCCTCCTCTCGAACACAAATATAATGATCGAAAATACTTGTGGCTTTGAGCGTGTGTCATTCATAGATGGGTTGTCAGGCTATATCCAGATCAAAATATTCCCGGAGGACAAAAATCATACATCATTTGAACAACGTTAGGAGTATATTGCTACACAGTAATGTCCTTCAGTCTAAAAAATATAGGCAAGACATACCAGCGAGCCATGAGTACCATTTTTTACGAACATCTGTGCAAAATAGTAGAATGTTATATTGATGACATTGCTGTCAAGAACCACTGTCAGGAGGATCACCTCTATGACCTGAGGACGGTGTTTGACCTATTATGGGCACACCCATTTAAGATGAATCCCACCAAGTCCTTCCTAGGGGTCTCCAGTGGCAAGTTCTTGGATTTTATTATAACTTCGAAGGGTATCCACATAGACCATGAGAAGACAAAGGCTATCCTCGATATACACCCTCCAAGGAATCTCAAAGAACTTCGAGGTCTTCAAGGAAGATTGGCATAGATCAGAAGGTTCGTATCGAATCTCTTTGGATGATATCGACCTTTTACTGAGCTCATGAAGAAGGAAGTCTCTTTTTTTGGACTAAAGAATAACAACGAGCATTTGACGGTATAAAAAATTATCTTACGAATTCCCCGGTATTGGTAGCTCTGGTCGTGGGAAAACCCTTCTTGCTTTATGTCCGAGCCATGGATCATTCTTTCGGTATCCTATTAGCCCAAAAAAGTGATACAGGCCATGAATATACCATTTACTACCTTAGCCGGATGATGGTCCGCGTTGAGCACATGTACAACCCTGTTGAGAAGGAGTACCTTGCCTTGGTATTTGCCATTCAAAAAATATGTCACTATGTAACCGGGAAAATAATTTATGTCATCTCTCGAGTTAACCCCCTCAGGGTGCTCATGACTAAGCCAGGGGCATTGAACTCCCGCCTAGCTACATAGGCGATACTGCTGACACCATACAACATGGTATTTGTCCCACAAAAGGCAGTCAAAGGACAAACAATGGGTCAACTTTCTGGCAGCTCATCTAGTGCCAGAGATATCAAAACTATATGACGATATTCCAAAGGAAGTGTTAGAATCTAACATAGTAATGAAAGATTTTATTTGGCGAATGTTCTTCGACGGTGTTGCGAGGACAAGGCCCAAAGGCAATATCATCTCTAGAGTGGGGGTAGTATTAATTTCCCCAGATAATTTGGTCATCTACCTCGCATATTCTCTCATAAAACTGTGCTCTAACAATGTGGCATAATACAATGCTCTCATCATCGAGCTCCAACTGGCTAAGCAGTTAGGGTTGGACTACTTAGAAGCCTATGGTGACTCCAAGCTGATAGTTAGTCAGGTCTGTGGCGAGTATGAAGTTCGACATAAGGATTTAACCCCTTACCATCAAGCCATAATTAGCATAATCTCCATATTTGTCGGGTTCTTCATAGAGCACAAACCACAAATGCAAAATATCGAGGCTAACGTCCTTGCTGGTCTCATGGCCTCCCTGGCAATTCCCATCAAGACCCTTATCACAGTGACTGGTCAAGAGCTGGTCTGTCCTAAGAACAATCTATGCATGTTTCTAAGCTACATGGTAGAAACTGACATTGGCGTCAAATACTAGAGGTTTTCTTTCGTAGACTACGCAATCTATGGAATCCTTCCAGAGGACCCGAAGGAAGTTGCTTTCGTTAGAAGACGGTCCCTCCGGTTCTGTTATGATACAACTACCAAGATGTTGTATAGTCGTTCGTATGACGAACTCCTCCTCCGATGCCTGTCAGGTATGAAAGCAAAGCAAGCACTCTAAGAAAGCTCACAATGGTACCTGTGGAGCTCACCAACCTGGTCCTAAGTTACAAGATCGCCTCCGAAGCATGAGTTATTATTGGCCCATAATGGTAGCAGACGCTGTACAATATTTATGGAAGTGCAGAATGTGTCAAGTCCATGCTGACTTTATTTACCAACCTTCAGAGTTCCTACAGGCGACATCTGCGTCTTGGCCGTTCGAGGCATGGGGCATGGATAGCATCGGTCCGATTAGCCCATCGTCACCCAAAGGGCACCGGTTCATTCTTTCCATAATTGACTACTAATCCAAGTGGGTGGAAGCTGTACCACTCATTGAAGTGAAAATATTAAACATGATCAGCTTTGTCAAACATCACGTTATCTACCGTTTTGGCTTGCCTCGGAGGATCATCCACAACAACGGCCCACAATTTGTCGGCCACGCTTTCTATCAATTTTACGATAAAAATTGAATCCAGAACATAGCTTCGACAATATATAATCCGGCGGCAAATGAGTTAGCAGAAGAGTTCAACAAAACTATCATTAAGCTACACAAGAAGTTTATTTCGTCTAATAAACGCGAGTGGAACGAAAAACTTGGGAAATGTCTTTGGGCCTACCGCACAACGGTCTGGACTCCAACGGGAAGTACGTCATTCTCCTTAGTTTACAGAAGCGAAGAAATGCTTCCCCTATAGGTCCAGATTCTCTCACTCTGAGTAGCCCTCACCAACAAGTTGATGGCTGAGGAGAAACATCACTACCGGTTGCAAGTCTTGGAGGCACTCGAAGAGACGCATCTCCTGGCCCAACAATGTATTGAGCTATATCAAGCGCGTATTTTCGAAGATTTCAACAGAACAGTCAAGGAAATAGTATTTTGAGTTGGTGACCTCGTCCAAATAGTCAGAAGACCAATGGTCACAACACACAAGAAGGCTAGGAAATTCCAAGCTAAGTGGGAAGGTCCATTCATTGTCAAGTCGGTGTATTTCAATGGTGCATATAGTCTCATAAAACCTGTAAAACCCTTAAGTTCTGAAAACGGTTTTATTACTTATTTATAATAGTTATGAGCTAAATAGAGAGAATAGATTTTATTAAATTTATTTTTAGAAGTTTTCAGCACTTAGAAGATTTATGGAGCTATTATAATTTTTTTCTAATTTATTCAATGTGGGAGACCTTTTGGGCAGTAGCTAGCTTAACCGTATACACCAATATTTTTTTTAGAAATTTATATATATATATATAAATAATTAGAATAGAATTCCTATTGGATCTCAACCGAAACCCAAACTCCTAAACCCATTACCCACTTGTCCCTTCTCCGCGCGTAAAGTTAGAAATAAACAATAGCAGTAGCAAAACCACCTCCACGCGTAAAGTTAGAAATAAACAGCAGCAGTAGCAAAACCACCTCCGCACGTAAACCAATTCCACCGCATAATTCCTTTTACCACGCGTAAAATAACCCCCTCTTATGACTCATCCCCCATGACTCATCCCCCACCATCTCTTTACCTGTTGTTACTAAAAACTCCTCAACCGAAACCTAAACCAATGGAAGAACAACCGAAACTAGAGCCAATGAAAGCAGCAGCAACAGTAATTCTTAATCCCTAAGTTTCTCCACCGCGTCCTTATTCCTATATATATTACAACTCTCCCTAAAATCTAATCCCACTTCTTTCACCAACACTTACATACATTATCAGGACGTGCACTTTACGAAGTCTTGCTCAGGCAAGTATACCTTGCCAAATCTTTACTGTTTAAATTATAAATTGTTGCATGTTATCCTGTTGCAATATACATATAACTGTTCGCGCCCGAGATTGACTCGGGTGCAGTCGACAAATACGTCGATACGTAGTATAACTGACTTAGACATTAGCAGACTCACCTACTGATGCGAGGGTATTCTGATATCCTCCTAGACCCTGACACTTATACATGCATCACGATTACAACTTATGTTGGGAAGCGGGTTCGCGTACTCGATTAGCTACCAATGCGTAGGACACACATCACGGTTTAGCACGTAGTCAGGATTATCTAGAAAGTTATGACTTGGCATATAGCTACGTGGTATGCACGTTGTGTATTCGACTTGTATATCCACATTGGGCGATGAAGACAACTAGTAGGCGTATGGGATACACACATTGGATTTCGTAGTATCCGGAGGAGCCACGGGTCTAATGACTTCCTTTATTGCAAACACCGCGCTCTTCGGAGTAATACGGACGTATATATTGCAGATTCCTCATTCTTCGAAATGATGGACGTTACAAATACCACGCTCTTCGGAGAGTGGACGATATGCCTACGCCTACCCATACGTATCAAGGTTGTCTTCACATTTTATTCACTTAGATGGTTAGCATACCCTTTATTTATTTTATTCAGTATTATATATGGCATGCTTTTATGTATCTTGTTATGTCCCACTGAGGACCTGGTTCCCTTCCAGATTTAGATGAGGCGTACTATCCCACGGTGTACGGACCTGGGCAGGAGACGAGGTACGCATCCGTGGAGGAGCTAGAGGTGCATCCATCCGAGTTTCTCTAATCTTGGGTAGACTTACCATCTAGAGCTGGAGCCTCTTTATCTAGATAGTCGATGCTCTAGTCATGTTATATTCAGCACTCTTATGTTAGTTTTTGTAGTGGATTTGTTCCCACCAGACATATCGGATTTGTACTATGACATTACAGCCTTAGCACTTATATTCCATTACTTATTTCAGTATTCCTTGATATATTATGGATTAGATTAGATGTTACCTGTATATGCTAGTACTAGACTTGTTAGTATTTTTGGACAGCGTAGCACGTCTCTTTGGGTCCAATAAATTGGGTTTTCCTTCGGAGACGTGTTGTCACGCCCCAATCTCCCGCAAGCTCGATAGTCCCTACTGAACGTGAATCACCACGTTGCAGCTCTCCCGCAGGACAATCGTTCCCATCGGGACGTGATGCCGTACAAGCCTGGAGTTGCGCTCGTACAAGGCGATGTTTTCAAACACCAATGTTATCATCGAAACAACCAAGTTACAGCGGAAGCCGTTTAGTGTACCAAGCACACAAACAGAGTATACGCAGCGAAGCTCACAATAGGGTCCAAATGAAATGCCCTGAGTCAATGCCACAAAGGCGATATCACGGAGACGATGAAATACTCTTGCTCTTTTCTCTAGCCCACAAAGGTACTTACAGTTCATACATCTTGTCCCGTATATCCAAGCTGTGCCACTACGCCTGTGTACCTGAAATATTGCCCATAAATGTGGGTCAGTACACAACCGTACTGGTGAGCGGGGTAACCCACTCGCCTAAACTGACACTAAGTAAAATAGTGAATGCAACAGTTATATGGTGATCTTTCTAGTTGAATCCTAGATTCTTTTCATGGCATAGGGATGACATGTTAAGGAAAGCTGTAAAGCAGTTTAAGCATGCAAGCATTCAACTCAAACCAAGCGACAAGCATTTATATATATCCGACCCGTCTAACTCAATGTCATCGCTTGCACGATAACATATCAAACCATCAGTCTCGCCTCAATATCCATCCTCAACCAACAGTTTATATCCCAATATCGAGTGCACACTCTCGCCGAGGCAAGGTGGCCGCGCCTACACGAAAGCCAAACCAACAAAAGAAAAGCAAGCCAACTCTTATCTATATGAAGTTACTGGCAAAGCCATGAAGGACAAAATCCAAGCATTAACGGCGCGCCCTATCAGCCCGGGTAGCAAGCCCCGCTGGAGGTCCCGTAATGCATCGTGACTAGCACGAATCAATATTTCCCTCCGGATCGATACGGTCCCAGTGCCCCGGGAAGCCGTTTCGAGGAAATGTCAAACCCTTCTGTACACAGGTTGTCCGTGACATACAGAAAGTAGGTATGACGAG
The DNA here is from genome assembly GCA_036927795.1 of Iris macrosiphon. NCBI lineage: Eukaryota > Viridiplantae > Streptophyta > Magnoliopsida > Asparagales > Iridaceae > Iris > Iris macrosiphon. Next base: position 97,487,848 of record JAYESA010000004.1, read on the forward strand.
AGGATCGAACATTCTCGTCCCACCAAGCGATCCTAGACTCGTTCAACCGATATCCAACCGAAGCATCCATAACCATTCTTCCAACATATCCCCACAGATTCCAAATCTTGACCTCAATCTATATATCCCAAGGCACCAAAATACCCATATGCACAATCTCTCAAGTTGTGCCCAAGTTATGCCCACACTTCACATTGCCGCTTCCCAACACAGTGTTTCACATTGGGTGCAACACCCCACACTCCGAATAATCCCGTGGCACAATGCCCCAACAGTGGCACAATACCCTCGCCGATGCAGTTGTTCGGTTTCGAACCACAACTACTCGTTTTGCAAGACAAAGCGACCCAGTGATACTCGTGCACGGATGCACGCTCGCTCGCCCGGATTCCCGATATTTCTATTGTGTCATTCCAACTTGTATAATTCCAACCGTCCAAGTATAATCCCAATTATCCAACCGACTGCCTCAAATGTATAATCCAACTATCGTACCAACTATCCAACGCATAATTATTTCAAGCCACAGTCCTACCAAGCCAACGACGTACACTCTATGCACGCCTCAGTGTAGTGTTTCCTAATGTTTCAGCCCAGGTGTTCAAGCCTTTACGTGTTTTCCATATTATTAGGCATGAAGGAGTAGAGGAGAAGGGAAAGAGCCCACTCACATAATTGATCCCATTAGGCATCATGTCCTGCCGATACGGCCAATTCCTTGAACCCGTGGTCCGATGCAAGCGCGATCTACTCAACTGGTATGACCGTGCGAGCAGGCCGTGCTCTCCAAATCATCCGACCGATCGGATTAAGGAAGACGGCATTATCTCTTCCATCCAGCTATTCAGTACTGTTCTGAACGAATACCTGATTTTCATCGAACCCGCTAGCCATCTGCACATTGAAACCAACTCGATTAATCCTTCTTCCCAAAACCTAACATTTCAAATGTAACCAGCATTTGATTCATTCAATCCGACTCAGCGTAACACTCCGAGCGGTTACGGGGCGTTATATAATATACCACTTAGAATCAGGTTCGTCCACGAACCGTGCTGGTATTCATTCCTTACTAGCATGCCATAATCTAATTCCATAGATCTGCTCTATGCAACTCTCATATTCACTATTTCTGACTCAATATCTCGCTCTGCTGAACGCTCGTACAAATTTTACGAATTCCCACATCCTCCTTGCAGCTCAACACGAATTTCTCGTATCGCTTAGTTTTGGATCGTACATATATTTAAGGCGTCCCTAAAATACATGCATTTCAGCCGAGCTTTGCGATAGCAAATTTGAACAAGTTACAAGGGTATCTTTATGTTCGAGGCATCCATTTGCTTTGCTCCCAATTGAATCAATCCCGATATCTATTCCAACACATTCGATTGAGCACCATTCACAAATATGATGATTTCCCACTGACTCAATCGGTTCATGTTCCAACTCAAACCATCCAACTATTTCTGAATCCGTGCTAGCAACATCTCCAATATATCTCATGCACCGAACGATCATCACAACTGATCTACCCTAGCTATGCGACTTACCAAAATATCAATTTTGCTTAGATCAGCTCAGTCCAACACATTTCCTGACATCTCAATATCTCACAGGGTGAACATCTATATTGAGGTTTGTGTGATCTACGAAGATCTTGCCGCCACGCCAAAGGGATTGTGTCACCACGATTTCAACGTGGACACACTCGCCACAATTCTTAGGTTGCGCATGGAATAGTTTTTCGCGCTGCTTCCACTGCCTCGAAGCATAGAATATCACCTTTGCCTTCCGAACGAGCACGCTTCCCAGACTAAGTTTCGATGCATCTTGTAAATCTGAGGCACATCTGTCCCTTCCAGTATTTGCAAAGATTTGATTTAAACGAGGCACCACAGTCGTCCATTCATATAAATGCTATTCCCTTCCAGAGCACGATGAGTCAGAGGCGATGCCATCTACAAAAATCTGTGACTCCGAATCTCATCTGTTGACTAGGCTACCTTCCACCATCGCTTCGATCTTCTGGCTGCATCTTCAGCTGAAGACTATCCCAAGAGTCTCTCGAATCCAACACTCAGTCGATAAGCCAAATCATTGCTCACATCTGCCCTCGACGCATTCCCAAATACGCCGCCTCAAGGGTCATTCTATGGGTCTACCATATTCATATCCGATTCAGCGGTCAAGTCGCTTAGGGTCAGCTGTCCCGAAGCTACGCTTGACAATTATAATCATCACGATGGACAGTTACTATAAACCATGCTACATCTCATCTGTAAATCCGAATCAAAATCCAACCATCCATCCGAGCGAACTCCCGAATTCGAGCAATGTGCTCGTTGAAACCGTCTACCATCAATCCGTCGTTTCTGTCCTGAATCCATCAATTTTCGAATTGCCATGTTCCACAATGCACGTCCAACTTACTCGAGCAGCACAGTAATTTGTTCCGACTTGCTCCCATATTTAACTATCTTCAAACGTTCGTCCGCCACAATTCCTTTGCCTTCTGTTGTTGCCACAATCCGTCCACGTCTTTCGGAGAATCCGTCTACCATTGTTGCACCATTTTGCCCAAAATTCTATTTCTGCTAAACCTGAGCCAACTTCTCGAGCAGTAATATCCAAAATCCTTCAAGTTTGTGTGAATCCATCTCATTGTCCCTCCAGACCAATATCGTGTTTCTTTGCTCAACTAACAGCTCAAATGTGTTGCCCAAAATCGTAGTTCGTGCTCGCTATCCTTCCGATAATCCTATTGCTTTGCTCAAGCGTAACCCAAATGTTCGTTCCGATTCCGCCCATCTCTTAAGCCCAATGATACTTCCATTTGCACGATTTCGTTCTTGAGTTCTCAAGTCTAATGTATCGAAGGATACCCAAGTCAAATTCTATTGCACCATATACCACTTGGAAATATAGTTGCCCTCGTACAAAATCTGCGTCAACCAGCGTCTATCCCAAACCGACTATTCCGAGGTGATTCTGTCGAATCATAACTCAATATTCGCTTTCTCCATTTTTATTCCTTCCAACTCAGTCGATTTGCACCAACCGACTTGTATTCGTTATCCGAGTTCGTTCAGGCAATTCCCATAGATGTTCAACCAAAATATTTCCAATGCCTTGCTTAACATGTTTGATCCCATATACCACTTCGATTCAAGTCGCTACTCATATTATGTTTCCTTTCACGAATCTAAAAATCCGTTCGAACCATCCCTTAGGTGTGATCATGCCATTCCCATCTTAAGTCTGACAAAAAAAAAAACTTAGCCGATTCTTTAGCCATCAATCTCGTTAGGCAACTCGTGCTATATTCCATTCTTATTGCTCCCAGCTATTCTCAAACCGTCTGATACTTTCGCAACACGAGCAATCGTGCAACGATTGTATTGCAAGTAGTCCAACCCAATACCCAACGGTTCCACATATTTATTGTACGAGCAACTCATGCCAACTTATCTGATATTTCTCAAGCCAAACTCAAATCTGCCCAACTGATGCGCCACAGCCAAAATTCCAACTTCTATCCAACACAATCGCTTGACGAGCAACTCGTGCAAGGATTCATTCTCATCGAATGTTTCTACTCAAAATATGCCGCATAACCAAATCTCGTTAGCCAACCAACTGATCCATTGAGGCAATCAGAAACTCCAGACGATAAGCCAAGCCAACCCAACGAAAGCCCACACTTGTTGCACAAATGCAATAACGCCAACCAACTTGCTGTATGAATACAACAACGCCTAACGAGGCTAAGCGATCCTACGAAAACCAACCAAGGCAACCCAACAAAGAATAATATGCAGCCATAAATAGCAATAAATAGACTTATTGCATGAAACATCCGATGCGGCACTGAGTAGAGTCAAGAGCTAAACGACACACGGAAGCGATTTAGAGTTTGTGATGAAACGAAGGACCAAGTCCGAAGAAATGAACCGGGCGCTCTGATACTAATTTTTCACGCCCCAATCTCCCGCAAGCTCGATAGTCTCTACTGAACGTGAATCACCACGTTGCAGCTCTCCCGCAGGACAATCGTTCCCATCGGGACGTGATGCCGTACAAGCCTGGAGTTGCGCTCGTACAAGGCGATGTTTTCAAACACCAATGTTATCATCGAAACAACCAAGTTACAGCGGAAGCCGTTTAGTGTACCAAGCACACAAACAGAGTATACGCAGGGAAGCTCACAATAGGGTCCAAATAAAATGCCCCGAGTCAATGCCACAAAGGCGATGTCACGGAGACGATAAAATACTCTTGCTCTTTTCTCTAGCCCACAAAGGTACTTACAGTTCATACATCTTGTCCCGTATATCCAAGCAGCGCCACTACGCCTGTGTACCTGAAATATTGCCCATAAATGTGGGTCAGTACACAACCGTACTGGTGAGCGGGGTAACCCACTCGCCTAAACCGACACTAAGTAAAATAGTGAATGCAACAATTATATGGTGATCTTTCTAGTTGAATCCTAGATTCTTTTCATGGCATAGGGATGACATGTTAAGGAAAGCTGTAAAGCAGTTTAAGCATGCAAGCATTCAACTCAAACCAAGCGACAAGCATTTATATATATCCGACCCGTCTAACTCAATGTCATCGCTTGCACGATAACATATCAAACCATCAGTCTCGCCTCAATATCCATCCTCAACCAACAGTTTATATCCCAATATCGAGTGCACACTCTCGCCGAGGCAAGGTGGCCGCGCCTACACGAAAGCCAAACCAACAAAAGAAAAGCAAGCCAACTCTTATCTATATGAAGTCACTGGCAAAGCCATGAAGGACAAAATCCAAGCATTAACGGCGCGCCCTATCAGCCCGGGTAGCAAGCCCCGCTGGAGGTCCCACAATGCATCATGACTAGCACTGTGACTAGCACGAATCAATATTTCCCTCCGGATCGATACGGTCCCAGTGCCCCGGGAAGCCGTTTCGAGGAAATGTCAAACCCTTGTGTACACAGGTTGTCCGTGACATGCAGAAAGTAGGTATGACGAGAGGATCGAACATTCTCGCCCCACCAAGCGATCCTAGACTCGTTCAACCGATATCCAACCGAAGCATCCATAACCATTCTTCCAACATATCCCCACGGATTCCAAATCTCGACCTCAATATATATATCCCAAGGCACCAAAATATCCATATGTACAATCTCTCAAGTTGTGCCCAAGTTATGCCCATACTTCACATTGCCGCTTCCCAACACAGTGTTTCACATTGGGTGCAACACCCCACACTCTGAATAATCCCGTAGCACAATGCCCCAACAGTGGCACAATACCCTCGCCGATGCAGTTGTTCGGTTTCGAACCACAACTACTCACTTTGCAAGACAAAGCGACCCACTGATACTCGTGCACGGATGCACGCTCGCTCGCCCGGATTCTCGATATTTCCATTGTGTCATTCCAACTTGTATAATTCCAACCGTCCAAGTATAATTCCAATTATCCAACCGACTGCCTCAAATGTATAACCCAACTATCGTACCAACTATCCAACGTATAATCGTTTCAAGCCACAGTCCTACCAAGCCAACGACGTACACTCTATGCACGCCTTAGTGTAGTGTTTTCCAATGTTTCAGCCCAAGTGTTCAAGCCTTTACGTGTTTTCCATATTATTAGGCATGAAGGAGTAGAGGAGAAGGGAAAGAGCCCACTCACATGATTGATCCCATTAGGCATCCTGTCCTGCCGATACGGCCAATCCCTTGAACCCGTGGTCCGATACAAGCACGATCTACTCAACTGGTATGACCGTATGAGCAGGCCGTGCTCTCCAAATCATCCGACCGATCGGATTAAGGAAGACGGCATTATCGCTTCCATCCAGCTATTCAGTATTGTTCTGAACGAACACCTGATTTCCATCGAACCCGCTAGCCATCTGCACATTGAAACCAACTCGATTAATCCTTCTTCCCAAAACCCAACATTTCAAATGTAACCAGCATTTGATTCATTCAATCCGACTCAGCGTAACGCTCCGAGCGGTTGTGGGGCGTTACACGTGTCAGCTGGCCAATACCACGTGGCCTGGTCCTACATTATTTTGGGACTGGGGCATGACATGATTTTAGTGGTGGCCCATGCAGGTCTAGCTTATAATATTTTGGTTACATAACTGTACCAAACAAGCCTACGTATAGGAATAGAGCATAAGGATCTCATTCACACTTGACTAAATCTCATTCTTCCTTTCAACTATCCTAGGTTGGATAAAACAAGTTTTACGCCAAAAATTCTTTACCCTTGTTGGCGTAAAAGCCAAAGGATTGCCTTGTTGGCGTAAGGCCAATTAACTGTCTTAGTTGGCGTAAAAGCCAAAACAATAAGCCACGAATGCAACTGTCCAGCGTAAACATGATGATTCCTGAATAATAGATAACCAGCGTAGAGTAACCTGATTAGGAGTAAACTGCAAGGATGGTGATGTGAGCGTATTAGTCATAGTTTTAGCTTTCCCAGTCCTGACAAAGGATAAAATCTCGTACATTAAATGTAGAGATATGCCTCGAGTAATGTACAAAAGAAACAACTTTTAAAAGTAGCGACTGAATTTTGTCTTATCTTGAGCGTAAAAACTCATTTCTGTCTTGAGCATAAAAACTTATTTTGGACTTGAGCGAAAAGCTCATTTCTATCAATATAGAATAGGCAGAGTATTCAGGAGACTCAAAATCTTCTTCCTTTGAGTGGTGTATCAAATATGTCACTAAACGACAACCTGGGTCTCTGTGTAGAAATACCATCACAGCCACCCTCTCGATCATCGTGCAGTGCTTTTGTCAGATGTCAGGTTCACTGATTGTCTGACAAATTCATCCGAGGAAATACAAAGAGTTCCTCGTACAAACTTTACGCTGCAAACGTATACCAGACTTTTACGCGCAAATTTTTGGCAGACCTTTTTACGCGAGTTTTACGCAGACTTTACGCTGAAATAAAAATAACGTATGTTAGATTTTACGCAGACAACCCTTACGTACACATATTTTTACGCACAGACTTTTAAGCAGACTTTACACAGGAAGTATAGCAGACTTTTACGCAGATAGCTCTGAAGCCATGATTTACGCCAGATAGTGAATCCTTACTTTACGCCAGACACATTAAAACTTTGTGTTACGCAGACAATTTCAAAATCTCTATCTCTGCTTTACGCAGACAGTCTCGAATCCCTACTTTAGGTGGACTATCTAAAAATTCGATTTTACGCGGACAGCTCTGAAGTCTTAATTTACGCCAAACTTTTTTGAATCCCTGTTTTACGTAAACATTCTATTAAATGCTTGTATCCTGTTTGTTTCTTTTCCCCAGAAGTATGGACGTACCCAGGGAACACACAGATGATAAGGTTGATCAGGCAACAGATACCTCGCATGATGTCAATAGGACCCCGACTACCCCGAGAGACCAGTCCTCGAGACGGACACTAGTTTATCCATCAACCCCATACCTCCACAATGGTCCTACTCAGGAAGCTGCACTAGCTCAGCAAGAAGGACAGACCTCCCAGGCACCAACACAACAGGCAGATACTCCTTTGCCTCCACCCCCACCCTTTCCAGCCCTGATGCCCCAACTAGAGGGACAACCACAAATATTCTAATTCTTCCAAGCCATGATGCAGACACAATGGCATCAGACTGAGACCTTGAGTCAGAGCTTGATGACAGCTCTGGAGAGAACATCTACCCCAGCACTTGTCCAACCAGCTGGTATTGTCCGAGGTTTTTGCCAGATGGGCCCAGGAACCTTTTCGGGCAGCGAAACTCCGGAGGAGATCTCAGATTGGGTCTCCAATACGGAGATGCTGCTGGAGGGTTCACAGCTACACCCAGACCTTTGGATGACCGCGGTAAGGGCCCAAATTAAAGGCAACACCCATCATTGGTGGGATTCCATAGAACGCGGCATCGGCAAGAACCAGACGTGGGAGCAATTCTTAGTGTACTTCAATGCGAAGTATTTCTTGGCTACGGTTAGGAATGCTCTATACTCCCAGTTCCTACACCTGAAATAAAGAACTATGACCGTAGATGCCTACGACGCAGAGTTTAGTCGACTTACTCGATTTGGTGCTGACCTGATACCTAACAAGCTGGAGAAAGCCAGAAGGTTTCATCACGGCCTTACCTTCGAGCTACAGAGGTATACCACCACATAGTCAAGGATCTCCTATGAGGAGGTTCTTTAAGAGGCAAGAATCCAGGAGGTTATTGGCAGAGAAGCGAGGCGCTCTAGCACGACCATACCAGCCAAAGCACAGCCCAGAGTAGGAGGGCCAATCCATCGTCCAAGAATGCAGGCACAAAGGATAGTGCCATATCAGCACAAGGAGCTTCCGACTTGTCATCATTGTGGCAAGAAGGGACATTTCGTCAGAGACTGTCGAAAGAAACTTAGACTGTGCATGATATGTGGAGCAAGTCAACACCTGGCCAGAGACTGCCCACAATGCAGAGAGGCAGCACCCCAGACTGGACAAAGGCCAATAGCACCAGTCTAGAGGATATTACCCCCAACTGGAGGTCATCGTCCACCAGCCCCCGGAGGGCAGAGGTATGGACCGGCCTTTGCCTTAGCAGCAGTTGTGGAGGAACCAGAAGGAGAAACTATCACTGGTACCGTATTAGTTGCGTCAATACCTGCAACTGCATTATTTGATTCTGGCGCTAAGCTATCTTTTATATCTAGTAGTTTCGTAGCCATGTATAGAGTAGCTACTTCCCCCTTCCCTAAGAATTGGAAGATTCTTACCGGAGGAGGCATCATACCAGTTACCAGCACTATTAGAACGTGCTCCATAGTCGTGTGTAGTAGGGAGATAAGAGCATGATTTTTAGTACTCCCGATGCCAAACTTCGACGTTATTTTAGGCATGGACTGGTTGAGCCAGTACAATGCTATACTAGACTGTCGGAGAGGTAGCGTCGTTTTTAGACCACTATATCACCCGGAGTTCGAGTACATGCGGGGCACCATCGAGCAAGGAGTAGGCCAGACACCTGGAGCTTACATGGCTATGAAGACAGCTCCACCAGCTATTATTACAGAATTCGAGGATGTATTTCCAGAGGAGTTGCCAGGCCTACCGCCTAATAGAGAGGTAGAGTTCATTATTGAGTTAGTGCCCGGAGCAGCGCTGGTATCTTCAAATGTGTACCGGTTGGCAATGAAGGAGCTAGACGAGCTGAAGCTACAGTTAGAGGAGTTGCAGATCAAGGGATTTGTTCGTCCTAGTGCATCACCTTGGGGAGCACCAGTGTTGTTTGTACCAAAGAAGGACGGGATATTTCGTATATACATTGATTACAGAGCCCATAATGCTTTGACAATAAAAAACAAGTACCCTCTACCGCAGATTGATGATCTGTTCGACCAACTGACAGGAGCAGTGGTGTTCTCAAAGATAGACTTAAGATCAGGTTATCATCAGGTAAAAGTACGGAGAGAAGATGTCACTACCACATTTTCTAGGAAAGGGTATTTTGGTAATTTCCTATTTAAATAAATATTGTGCATGGTAAATAATTATTTGTTGTATTATTTAATTGTTGTTAGTTATTATTTAATTATTTTAGACTTATTTTAGTGGACCCAACTAGTTTAGTTTGGACCCATGGACCAACATGAATTAATTAGTTAGACTTGGCCCATTTAGAAAGCCCATAGTTAAGGAGATGGATTAAATTAATTAAATGATTAGACTAGAAGCTTCCTTCCTTAATTATTTCTTCATGAGAGGCCCCAAGGGGTACATTGGACATTTTACAATTGCTTGGGGGAGGGGCTATGGCCGGCCTATTAAAGAGGGGGGGAAATTTCTCTCTCCTCTCATCTCATTCCAAATCTAGATCTAGAATTCTCCCACTACCAAATTCCCTCCATTCCCAATCCAATTCCCTACCAAATTCATTCCAAATTCTTTCCAATTCACCATTAGAGAAGGAGGAAGCAAGGATCTAGAAGAAGGAAGCAAGGATCTACAAAGAGGAGCAAGGATCTACAATTTGGAAGCAAGTTTATCTCAATTGGAGGTTTCATTGGGAATCCATCTCCCAATAGGTATAATTCAGATTTTTCCATTTAAATAGCTTCTAAATCTGAGATTTAATCATGTAAAATCAACCTATATGTATGTACTACCCATAGGACTTTGTTTTGTGTTCATAGGAGACCCATGGAGAAAGTTATGGTGCTTTTTGTGTCAATTTTGTTGGAATTCCGAATTTATATTTTGTTGTGTGTGTCAATTGATCCTATAGATCAATTGAACATGAGATTTGTGTTTGAGGCTAGTGTCATGTCCATATTGGGATACTTGTGGTTCGTATCCCAACTATTTGGTGATACGTGTCATTTGGGGGTTTTCCTCCGACACGGGGCTTTGAACATGTCGTATTTTGACACGGACACATAGATCTACTTTTGACGCTTTGATTTGATCATAAATATTATTTGTGATTTGTTTGTGTCCTTCGGGGTACATTTGGTTGTGTGTTGGACTCGTGTCGCATGCGTATCCTAGATCTAGTGGGATATGGTGAGATACTCTCCAATTGTGTGTATTTTTGCATAGATCTAATTAATTGTGGTTCAATTCTTCATTTATAATTAGTATATATATATGGATATTAAATATTTATTTTGTGTATTTATTATAGTAATTATTGTAGCATAGATCTATATTTTGGGTGTGCTAATATAATGTACAATATAATATGTACCTTTCTTGCATGCAAATATATATGTTACTACTTGTTAAATAATATAATTTATACATAAAATGTTTTATAAAATATATTTGTATGTTTAATTATGTAATTATATTATTTATAATTATTATGTAATTATTTGGATATTAATGTAAATATTTTAGGTGTGCTTCTAGCCATGTAAATTATATGTTCTTTGTTAAATATTTGAAGGTATAATTTTATGTGTATATTAATATATATATGTACATTTTTGTATTAATGGTTTATATATATATATATATATACTGTTTTATATATTCTGTTTATATATATATATATATATATTGTTTATATATTCTGTTTTTATATATATAATTATATATATACAACTTGTTTTAGTGACAGTGAATTAATGACAGTAAAAAACTGTCATTAATTAGCCGACTAATAGCAGCCGCTGTAGCCTTCGGGCAATTAATGACAAACCTGTCATTAATTGCAGCAGCGGGAAACAGCAGCTTTTCTGCGACGCTTTTCCGCGACAGTTTAACTGTCAGCGAAAACCAAAGCAGTGGCAGTTTATTATTTGGGTTTCGGTGACAGTCCTTCGGTGACAGTCCCGACTGTCACTATTTAAACTATTTTGATTTAATCCTATTTTATTCACTATTTTTCAATGACGCTTTGACAGATTTAATGTATATATTATATATTATAATTGTATATATATATATGTATATATATATGTGTTTTGTGAGGAATAATAATTGTAATAATATATTATGTTATTTATATAAATGTTGGGTTGTATATATTTATTTTAGGGTATATATTAATTATATTATTAGTATACTTTGTGTGAGTTCTTTTTGAATCTAATTTGATTCCTAAATTATTGTAGTTTATCTCTATATTATTTTATAGATGTCTTGTGAGGTTGACTTTGGGTTTGACCATGTTTGACTTTAGTGGACTTTAGAGTTGACCATAGTTGACTTTTGACTTATAATTGACTTATTGACCTAGAAATTGCCTGGTTTGACTTGTTCTCTTTCCGGGACCTTGTATTAATGTGGTATTCCATATCTAGGTCTTCGAGGCACCGAGTCAGACATTTGTGAGACTGTTCATTGGACTTCAGGCGAGTACATTCTCTGATAGTTTCTCATTTATGATATCCTTTATGTTCGTTGTATCTAGTGTAGATATACATGTTCTCTTGACACTATGGTTACACGGATTGGTATATCCGGATCTCGTCATTAGATGTTATTCCTTGGTATATGGTGTATATGGTGCAAGTATTGTTTTATTGGTTATCTTGTACATGTACAGACACCGATTCTCGGGGAGACTAGCTATCTTCTTGGGGAATCTCGTGCCATAACGTACCGTGGTTGGATCTATTATACCAGTCGGGGGTGGAGAGTATTTTAGTGTAGATATGTGATCATACCCTCCTTGTGCATGTCTTGTTTCTTGTGAGTGTTGATCATACACCGCACGTATGATTAACCAGGCTATTATACTCTTGTGCAAGTTCCCAAGCCGATCACATGTTAAAGCTAGTACTCACACACTTAGTCATTAGTATTCTTGTTCTATCAGCATATTGTTCATTATTGTATTTCTTTCCAGTACTTCCTTATTGTCTATACATTTCTTGTATCTATTTATGCATCTTGCTTATCCACAGCTACTTACTGTTACATAGTTTTTATCATTATTTGAGAACTGCTGTTAGGGTTGTACTCTGCTCCTTTCCTGACTGGATATATTTTTCCAGATGACACTGAGGAGTACCCTACCTATTATGGACCCCAGGATGTTGTGGGTTTAGATTCTGAGACCCTGGCTCAAGAGAGACTTATCCCAACTGAGACAGTTGACCCTGGAGTTGTAGCTTTATAGTTTTGTAGTATTCTTTTGTACTGGATTTGTCTCCAGCATATTTCTGTATTTTTCTTCAGACTCATTGATGTATTATTTTAGACTCATGAGTTGTATTGTGACTATTCTATTCTTATCTGATTCGTGTTCATTCTATCTTAGTTCTGTGATTGAGTACACTATCTTTTGGTGGTTCATTATATTAGATAGACTTTCTAGACAACGTTCTACCGCCGATTCTGCGGCGTAGGCTGGGCGTTGTTTCCGACTAGTACCCTTATCCCGGGTGCGGGTCGTGACACGTTTTTGGTGGTGGCCCATGCAGGTCTAGCTTCACAAGTATGTGATGTCGTGGTAGTGCGACAACTTAGTTGTACTACTGCGAGCCTGCAATAGGATATAGGATATAGGCTGAGATACTCAATCACATCTAGGAAAATTCTTTTGATTCAACTATTCTCCTTTGACGTTGATACTTGATCTCTTAAACTGTCCTTTCCTTGAATATCTTACATCTTGTGCCATATTGATTCTTTCTTTCGCTTTGTCTCAGGATGCCGCCTAAGACTAGATCACAGCAAGGGAGAGCAGTTTCTGAGAGGTCTGCGATATCCCGAGGGCCTGCACCAGTCACTTCTCCGGTGATTGGAGTGTCAGCTGCTTTCGGAGGTCCACCACCCACTCAGAGGACTATGCCAGCTGTATCTGAGGGGCTTCCACCTCCACCTCCTGTGCCAGCAGAGGCGTCACAGATGTTTACTCTGTTTCGTGAGATGCTCGAGGCACAGAGGGCTCAGTCGGAGGCACATCAGAGGCAGACCGACGTTCTACGGCAGGGCATCGAGAGTGCTCATCAGCTTGCTCGTGCTGTAGTTGAGAGAGGAGTTCCGGTCCAGCAGCAGGTTGTTCCTCAGGTTGCTCAGCTTCGGCCAGGCAACATTCAGGACTTCAAGAAACTGGAGCCTAGGGTTTTCAAAGGGACGGAGGGCATCGTCTATGCTGATGATTGGCTCGAGGACATTGAGCGTCTTATGAGGGTGTCCCGTCTTTCTGAAGATCTGAAGGTTGAGGCGGTAGGACTTCAACTGTTCGACGTCGCTCGTACCTGGTTCAGGAATGAGCCGGTTTTAGTTGACGCAGGACAATCTTGGGAGGTATTCAGGGACCTTTTCAAGAAGAAGTTTTTCGCCCGGATAGACAGGCTTGACTTGGGGAGACAATTTGAGAGTCTCATTCAGGGAAGCATGTCTGTGGAGGAATACGCTGCAGAGTTCGGTAGGCTGAGCCGATTTACAGAGTATCTGGTGAGGGAACCGGAGGTTCGAGCTATTCGTTTCCGAGAGGGTCTAAACTGGGAGGTGAAGATTCTCATTCCGTCTTTTTATGAGACATACTCGGAGATACTTGCGGAGGCACGCAAGGTTGAGCGGGATCTGGGTTTGAAGACCAAGAGAAACCGTGATTCTTTTTTGGGGGCCAACGGCAGTGCAGTATCTGCCAAACGTCCTCATTTCCAGTCCAGACCTTTCCAGCAGCCACAGCAGAACCAGACTCCAGCTAGAGCGCCTTTTCACCAGGCACCTCAGCAGCAGAGGCAGTTACAGCAAGCTCTATGCAACTTCTGCAAGAAGCCCGGCCACATCTGGAAAGTTTGCAGAAAGAGGCTAGGAGTTTGTTTGTATTGTGGTACTGAAGGGCATCAATTGAGGGAGTGTCCTCGTCGTGCAGTTCAGGGAGCAGCTCCAGCTCCGAGGGCACAGATGAGACCACCTGCAGCACAACCGAGGGGACCGCTTCCGACACAGCAGCAGCGTTTTGTCCAGCATCAGCAGCAGGGAGGTGCTCGGCAGGGACGAGCGTTTGCTATGACAGTCGAAGAGGAGGAACCCACCGGAGATGTCATCGTAGGTTCTATTCTTCTTGATTCCATTCCAGCTTTAGCTTTGTTTGATAGTGGTGCTTCCCATAGTTTTGTATCTGTTTCTTTTGCTCTAAAGCATGGTTTGGTAGCTGAGTCTTTGCTTAGGACTTGCAAGATCATGACCGGGGGAGGCATTATCCTGGTTAATGATATTTGCAAAGATCGGAGAGTTACTCTGGGAGGCCGAGAGTTGAGTGCGTGTCTACTTGTAATGCCACTTTCGAGCTACGACATTGTACTCGGGATGGATTGGTTGAGTAGGCACCGTGCTAGCATAGATTATAGAGGAGGTAGAGTTTTGTTTGGTCCGCCAGGAGAGCCAGAGTTCGAGTTTGCTAGAGGAGCTGCGGAGCAGGAAGAAGGCATTATTTGTGGAGCTATGGTGGAAGACAAGGAGTTGCCACATCCGTTGATAGCAGAATTTTTGGATGTGTTTCCTGAAGAATTGCCAGGATTGCCGCCAGATCGAGATGTTGAATTTTCTATAGACTTGGTGCCAGGTGCAGAACCGATTTCGCAGCATGTCTATAGAGTAAACAACAGCGAGCTGGTCGAGTTGAAGAAGCAGGTGGACGAATTACAGGATAAGGGGTTTATCAGATCGAGTTCTTCACCATGGGGAGCCCCGGTATTGTTTGTACCGAAGAAGGATGGATCGGTGCGCATGTGCATTGATTACAGGGCTTTGAATAATCTCACTATCAAGAATAAGTATCCTTTGCCACGGATTGATGATCTGTTTGATCAGTTGAGTGGTGCCAAGGTATTTTCTAAGATAGATTTGAGATCAGGCTACCATCAGGTGAAGGTGAAGCCGGGGGACATACCGAAGACTGCTTTTAGAACTCGGTATGGTCAGTACGAGTTTATGGTGATGCCGTTTGGTTTGACTAATGCACCGGCGGTATTTATGAACTTGATGAACAAGGTGTTCCACCAGTACCTTGACAAGTTCGTGGTGGTGTTCATCGACGACATACTCATATACTCGAGGACACCGGAGGAGAATGAGGAGCATTTGAGGATTGTGTTGGATGTGCTGAGGAAGGAGAAGTTGTATGGAAAGTTGTCCAAATGTGAGTTTTTCTTGGACAAGGTGGAATTCTTGGGGCATGTTGTGACTGGTGATGGTATTTCAGTGGATCCGAAGAAGATTTCAGCAGTGGAATCTTGGAAGACTCCGAGTTCGGTAGCAGAGATCAGGAGTTTCTTGGGATTGGCAGGCTACTACAGAAAGTTTGTGCAAGATTTTTCGAGGATTGCCGAGCCGATGACCAGACTCACAAGGAAGGATGTGGAGTTTGTTTGGACGGAAGATTGCCAGGCCGCTTTTGAGGAGTTGAAGAAGAGGTTGACGTCTGCTCCTATTTTGACATTGCCATCAGGGTCCGGAGGTTTCACTATTTATAGTGATGCATCGGGAAAGGGTTTAGGTTGTGTTCTTCAGCAGTATGGGAAAGTGATTGCCTATGCATCCAGGCAATTGCGTCCTCATGAAAAGAACTATCCTACCCATGATTTGGAGTTGGCAGCTGTCATATTCGCCCTGAAGTTGTGGAAATATTATTTGTACGGAGAGCGTGTGGAGATCTTCACAGACCACAAAAGCTTGAAGTACGTTTTCACGCAGAAGGAGTTGAACATGAGGCAGCGTCGGTGGTTGGAACTGATGAAGGATTTTGATATCTCTTTGCAATATCATCCTGGGAAGGCCAATGTAGTTGCCGATGCTTTGAGCAGGTATCCGGTAGCTATGTTCTTGACGCAGGATCGATATTTGTTGGAGGACTTGGAGAGCTTGGGCATTGAGGTGATTGTTCCGGGTGGTGCTATGCAGATATGGGGATTGCAGATACATTCAGATTTGATGGATAGGATCAAGGCAGCACAGTATGATGACGTATCTTTGAGGAGTATCAGAGCTCAGGTGAGAGCAGGATTGGAGGATGATTTTACTATTGCAGAGGATGGATCTTTGAGGCATGGAGTTAGATTGTGTGTGCCTAGTGAGGAGTTGCGAGAGGAGATATTGCAGGAAGCACATCGCTCTCAGTATTCCATGCATCCAGGTGCTAACAAGATGTATCGGGATATGCGAGAGAGTGTGTGGTGGTATGGCATGAAGAGGGAAGTGGCACAGTTTGTATCCAGATGCTTAGTGTGCCAGCAGGTGAAAGCCGAGAGGCAGAGGCCAGGAGGTTTACTTCAGCTATTACCCATTCCAGAGTGGAAGTGGGAACACATTACTATGGATTTTGTGTCCGGACTACCACGATCTCCAGGAGGGAAAGACGCGATTTGGGTCATTGTTGATAGATTGACCAAGTCGGCCCACTTTTTGCCTTTCAAGGTGGGTTTGTCTACGGAGAAGCTGGCAGAGATGTATGTGAGGCAGATCGTTAGGATACATGGAGTTCCCGTCAGCATAGTCTCAGATCAGGATAGTCGTTTCACTTCTCATTTCTGGAGGAGTTTGCAGGAGAGTTTGGGCACTCAGCTCAAGTTCAGTACTGCATATCATCCCCAGACAGATGGGCAGTCAGAGAGGACTATTCAGACTCTCGAGGATATGTTGCGCACTTGTGTACTAGATTTCGGGGGTTCTTGGGAGGACCATCTCCATTTGGTAGAGTTTGCTTACAACAACAGTTACCAGGCCAGTATAGAGATGTCACCTTTTGAAGCTCTATATGGTCGGAGGTGTCGTACTCCTTTGTCTTGGGACGATGTTGGAGAGAGAGTTTTGCTTGGGCCAGAGATGGTTGTGGATGCAGCAGAGAAGGTTCAGTTGATCAGAGACAGACTTCGAGTGGCACAGGACAGACAACGGCATTGGGCCGATAGCCATCGGAGACCCTTGGAGTTTGAGGTATAGTTTAGATTTTATTTTGTGTGCTTGTTCTTGGTTGTTTGTTATAGATAAGTTCTTAAGGTGGTATTTTGTTCTAGGTGGGTGGTTTGGTGTTTCTGAGGATTTCTCCGACACGAGGCACGATTCGCTTCGGTGGAGGCGGAAAGCTTAGTCCGCGATTCATTGGACCTTTCACTATTCTAGAGAGGGTCGGTGCAGTTGCTTATAGACTAGACTTGCCACCTGCATTGGAGGGAGTGCACAACGTGTTTCATGTGTCGCAGTTGAGACGATACGTGGCAGATCCTAGTCATGTATTGGATCACTCAGAGATAGAGGTGGGCCCTACTCTTAGCTATCCAGAGCAGCCAGTTGGAATTCTGGATCGGAGAGAGAAGGTGCTGAGGAACCAGACTATTCCTTTGGTGCGCGTCGCATGGAGGCATCACTCTCCGGGGGAGTCTACCTGGGAGAGAGAGGATGACATGCGAGAGCGTTATCCATATTTGTTTGTACCTTGAGGTATGTTATTTCTAGTTATGTTCTGTTCATTGTTATGTTCTGTTCATTAGTTAGTTGTGATTCTTTAGTTCTGTTCTGTGATTTTCTGGGGGTAGTTTTCGTCTTTGAATTTCGAGGACGAAATTATTTTAAGGAGGGTAGACTTGTCACTACCACATTTTCTAGGAAAGGGTATTTTGGTAATTTCCTATTTAAATAAATATTGTGCATGGTAAATAATTATTTGTTGTATTATTTAATTGTTGTTAGTTATTATTTAATTATTTTAGACTTATTTTAGTGGACCCAACTAGTTTAGTTTGGACCCATGGACCAACATGAATTAATTAGTTAGACTTGGCCCATTTAGAAAGCCCATAGTTAAGGAGATGGATTAAATTAATTAAATGATTAGACTAGAAGCTTCCTTCCTTAATTATTTCTTCATGAGAGGCCCCAAGGGGTACATTGGACATTTTACAATTGCTTGGGGGAGGGGCTATGGCCGGCCTATTAAAGAGGGGGGAAATTTCTCTCTCCTCTCATCTCATTCCAAATCTAGATCTAGAATTCTCCCACTACCAAATTCCCTCCATTTCCAATCCAATTCCCTACCAAATTCATTCCAAATTCTTTCCAATTCACCATTAGAGAAGGAGGAAGCAAGGATCTAGAAGAAGGAAGCAAGGATCTACAAAGAGGAGCAATGATCTACAATTTGGAAGCAAGTTCATCTCAATTGGAGGTTTCATTAGGAATCCATCTCCCAATAGGTATAATTTAGATTTTCCCATTTAAATAGCTTCTAAATCTGAGATTTAATCATGTAAAATCAACCTATATGTATGTACTACCCATAGGACTTTGTTTTGTGTTCATAGGAGACCCATGAAGAAAGTTATGGTGCTTTTTGTGTCAATTTTGTTGGAATTCCGAATTTATATTTTGTTGTGTGTGTCAATTGATCCTATAGATCAATTGAACATGAGATTTGTGTTTGAGGCTAGTGTCGTGTCCATATTGGGATACTTGTGGTTCGTATCCCAACTATTTGGTGATACGTGTCATTTGGGGGTTTTCCTCCGACACGGGGCTTTGAACATGTCGTATTTTGATACGGACACATAGATCTACTTTTGACGCTTTAATTTGTTCATAAATATTATTTGTGATTTGTTTGTGTCCTTCGGGGTGCATTTGGTTGTGTGTTGGACTCGTGTCGCATGCGTATCCTAGATCTAGTGGGATACGGTGAGATACTCTCCAATTGTGTGTATTTTTGCATAGATCTAATTAATTGTGGTTCAATTCTTCATTTATAATTAGTATATATATATGGATATTAAATATTTATTTTGTGTATTTATTATAGTAATTATTGTAGCATAGATCTATATTTTGGGTGTGCTAATATAATGTACAATATAATATGTACCTTTCTTGCATGCAAATATATATGTTACTACTTGTTAAATAATATAATTTATACATAAAATGTTTTATAAAATATATTTGTATGTTTAATTGTGTAATTATATTATTTATAATTATTATGTAATTATTTGGATATTAATGTAAATATTTTAGGTGTGCTTCTAGCCATGTAAATTATATGTTCTTTGTTAAATATTTGAAGGTATAAGTTTATGTGTATATTAATATATATATGTACATTTTTGTATTAATAGTTTATATATATATATATATATACTGTTTTATATATTCTGTTTATATATATATATATATATTGTTTATATATTCTGTTTTTATATATATAATTATATATATACAACTTGTTTTAGTGACAGTGAATTAATGACAGTAAAAAACTGTCATTAATTAGCCGACTAATAGCAGCCGCTGTAGCCTTCGGGCAATTAATGACAAACCTGTCATTAATTGCAGCAGCGGGAAACAGCAGCTTTTCTGCGACGCTTTTCCGCGACAGTTTAACTGTCACCGAAAACCAAAGCAGTGGCAGTTTATTATTTGGGTTTCGGTGACAGTCCTTCGGTGACAGTCCCGACTGTCACTATTTAAACTGTTTTGATTTAATCCTATTTTATTCACTATTTTTTAATGACGCTTTGACAGATTTAATGTATATATTATATATTATAATTGTATATATATATATGTATATATATATGTGTTTTGTGAGGAATAATAATTGTAATAATATATTATGTTATTTATATAAATGTTGGGTTGTATATATATTATTTTAGGGTATATATTAATTATATTATTAGTATACTTTGTGTGAGTTCTTTTTGAATCTAATTTGATTCCTAAATTATTGTAGTTTATCTCTATATTATTTTATAGATGTCTTGTGAGGTTGACTTTGGGTTTGACCATGTTTGACTTTAGTGGACTTTAGAGTTGACCATAGTTGACTTTTGACTTAGAATTGACTTATTGACCTAGAAATTGCCTGGTTTGACTTGTTCTCTTTCCGGGACCTTGTATTAATGTGGTATTCCATATCTAGGTCTTCGAGGCACCGAGTAAGACATTTGTGAGACTGTTCATTGGACTTCAGGCGAGTACATTCTCTGATAGTTTCTCATTTATGATATCCTCTATGTTCGTTGTATCTAGTGTAGATATACATGTTCTCTTGACACTATGGTTACACGGATTGGTATATCCGGATCTCGTCATGAGATGTTATTCCTTGGTATATGGTGCAAGTATTGTTTCATTGGTTATCTTGTACATGTACAGACACCGATTCTCGGGGAAACTAGCTATCTTCTTGGGGAATCTCGTGCCATAACGTACCGTGGTTGGATCTATTATACCAGTCGGGGGTGGGGAGTATTTTAGTGTAGATATGTGATCATACCCTCCTTGTGCATGTCTTGTTTCTTGTGAGTGTTGATCATACACCGCACATATGATTAACCAGGCCATTATACTCTTGTGCAAGTTCCCAAGCCGATCACATGTTAAAGCTAGTACTCACACACTTAGTCATTAGTATTCTTGTTCTATCAGCATATTGTTCATTATTGTATTTCTTTCCAGTACTTCCTTATTGTCTATACATTTCTTGTATCTATTTATGCATCTTGCTTATCCACAGCTACTTACTGTTACATAGTTTTTATCATTATTTGAGAACTGCTGTTAGGGTTGTACTCTGCTCCTTTCCTGACTGGATATATTTTTCCAGATGACACTGAGGAGTACCCTACCTATTATGGACCCCAGGATGTTGTGGGTTTAGATTCTGAGACCCTGGCTTAAGAGGGACTTATCCCAACTGAGACAGTTGACCCTGGAGTTGTAGCTTTATAGTTTTGTAGTATTCTTTTGTACTGGATTTATCTCCAGCATATTTCTGTATTTTTCTTCAGACTCATTGATGTATTATTTTAGACTCATGAGTTTTATTGTGACTATTCTATTCTTATCTGATTCGTGTTCATTCTATCTTAGTTCTGTGATTGAGTACACTATCTTTTGGTGGTTCATTATATTAGATAGACTTTCTAGACAGCGTTCTACCGCCGATTCTGCGGCGTAGGCTGGGCGTTGTTTCCGACTAGTACCCTTATCCCGGGTGCGGGTCGTGACAGAAGACATTCCAAAGACAGCATTCAGGACTCATTATGGTCACTACGAGTTCTTGGTGATGCCTTTTGGATTGACAAATGCACCTGCCATATTTATGAACCTGATGAACAGATTATTCATCAGTATCTGGACCGGTTCATGGTAGTCTTCATCGACGACATCTTGGTCTATTCAAAGAACCACGAGGAGCACGAAAAGCACTTGAGGCTAGTGTTAGAGACGCTAAGGCATGAGAGGCTTTATGCAAAGCTGAGTAAATACGAGTTTTTCCTAGATCGTGTCGCTTTCCTTGGACACGTTATCTCAGGAGATGGTATTTCAGTAGATCCAGCAAAGATTTTGTCAGTAGAAATGTGGCCGACCCCTACCAACGTCTCAGAGGTGAGGAGTTTCCTAGGACTTGTCGGATATTACCGGAGCTTCGTAGAGAACTTTGCAAGGATCGCAGAGCCGATGACTCGCTTGACCCGCAAGGAGCAGGAGTTTATCTGGTCAGAGGAGTGTCAGATAGCGTTCGATGAGCTAAAAAATCGTTTGACTACGGTACCTATCTTGACCATACCTTCAGGATCTGGAGGATTCGTAATCTACAGCGATGCATCCGAAAAAGGTTTAGGTTGCGTCTTGATGCAACATAGGAAGGTTGTGGCCTACGCCTCTAAACAACTAAGGGCCCATGAGAAGAACTACCCCACTCATGACCTGGAGCTTGTCACAATCATCTTTTCCTTGAAGCTTTGGAGACACTATCTATACGGAGAACGAGTGGAGATATTCACTGATCACAAGAGCCTAAAGTACGTCTACACCCAAAAGGACTTGAACCTGAGACAAAGACGTTGGCTTAAGGTGATGACAGACTTTGAAATTGAGCTGCAGTACCATCCGAGGTATGGAAGCAAGTCTTGGTACCCGTGTCTGACAGGGATACGAGGTGTAGACGTACTTTAGGCTATCTGTCTCCAGGGAGACAGATGGCCAGGGATACAGACTTTAAAATTGAACTGCAGTACCATCGGACTGGCCATCGTGTCTGACAGGGATACGAGGTTCACATCTTACTTTTGGCGAAGTATGGAAGCAAGTCTTGGTACCCGCCTAAAGTTTAGCACATTGTATCACCCGCAGACAGATGGCCAGTCCGAGCGTACTATTCAGACACTGGAAGATATGTTGAGAGCGTGCATGCTTGATTTCAGTGGATCATGGGAGGACCATTTACATTTGGTCGAGTTTTCCTATAACAATAGCTATCAAGCGAGCAATCAAATGGCTCCCTACGAAGCACTATATGGGAGGAAGTGTCATTCTCCAGTATGTTGGAGCGATGTGGGTGAAAGACAGATTCTAGGACTAGAATTGGTTGTTCGTACAATGGAGAAGGTAAAGAAGATCCAAGGACACTTGCGAGCAGCGCAAGACAGGCAAAAATAATGGGCAGACCTTCATCATCGTCCCTTGGAGTTTAAAGAGGACGATCATGTCTTCTTGAGGATATCACCCACCAGAGGCACCATTCGATTCGGAGGGCACGGTAAGTTGAGTCCAAAATATATTGGACCATTTAACGTGCTAGAGAGAGTGGGAGAAGTAGCGTATCGACTTGCGCTACCACCTTCACTTGAGGGTGTACATGACGTATTCTATGTTTCATAACTCAGGCGATATGTGGAACACAACAGTCATATTCTCGACCACTCGGAGATCACCGTTGGACCAACCTTATCATATCAAGAGCAACCCGTGGGAATCCTTGATCGACGAGAAAAAGTATTGAGGAACCAATCTATTACCTTGGTTCGCGTGGCATGGAAGCATGGCGCGCCAGGAGAATCTACTTGGGAGCGCGAAGACGATATACGCAAACATTTTTCGAATCTATTCGCAGACCAAGGTATAAAATTACCATGTTAATTTATATCTTATACCATACTTGACTTCCTACCGTGACTTTAGTTTTAATTTAGAGGACGAATTTTTTATAAGTTGGGTAGAATATAAAACCCCTAAATTCTGAAAATGGTTTTATTACTTATTTATAATAGTTATGAGCTAAATAGAGAGAATATATTTTATTAGATTTATTTTTAGAAGTTTTCAATACTTAGAGGATTTATGGAGCCATTATAAATTTTTCCTAATTTATTCCATATAGGAGACCTTTTGGGCAGTAGCTAGCTTAACCGTATATACCAATATTTTTTTTAGAAATTTCTATATATATATATAAATAATTAGAATAGAATTCCTATTGGATCTCAACCGAAACCCAAACTCCTAAACCCATTACCCGCTTGTCCCTTCTCCACGCGTAAAGTTAGAAATAAACAGCAGCAGTAGCAAAACTACCTCCGCGCGTAAAGTTAGAAATAAACAGCAGCAGTAGCAAAACCACCTCCACGTGTAAACCAATTCCACCACATAATTCCTTTCACCACGCGTAAAACAACCCCCTCTTATGACTCATCCCCCATGACTCATCCCCCACCGCCTCTTTACCTGTTGTTACTAAAAACTCCTCAACCGAAACCTAAACCAATGGAAGAACAACCGAAACTAGAGCCAATGAAAGCAGCAGCAACAGTAATTCTTAATCCCTAAGTTTCTCCGCCGCCTCCTTATTTCTATATATATTAAAACTCTCCCCAAAATCTAATCCCACTTCTTTCACCAACACTTACACACATTATCAGGACGTGCACTATACAAAGTCTTGCTCAGGCAAGTATACCTTGCCAAATCTGTACTGTTTAAATTATAAATTATTGTATGTTATCCTGTTGTAATATACATATAACTGTGCGCGCCCGAGATTGACTCGGGTGCAGTCGACAAATACGTCGATACGTAGTATAACTGACTTAGACATTAGCAGACTCACCTACAGATGCGAGGGTATTCTGATATCCTCCTAGACCTTGACACTTTTACACGCATCACGATTACAACTCATATTGGGATACGGGTTCACGTACTCGATTAGCTATCGGTGCATGGGACACACATCACGGTTTAGCACGTAGTCAGGATTATCTAGAAAGTTGTGACTTGGCATATAGCTACGTGGTATGCACGTTGTGTATTCGACTTGTATATCCGCATTGGGCGAGGAAGACAACTAGTAGGCGTATGGGATACACATAATGGATTCTGTAGTATCCGGAGGAGCCACGGGTCCAATAACTTCCTTTATTGCAGACACCGCGCTCTTCGGAGTGATACGGACGTATATATTGTAGATACCTCATTCTTCGGAATAATGGACGTTACAGATACCACGCTCTTTGGAGAGTGGACGATATGCCTACGCCTACCCACACGTACCAAGGTTGTCTTCATATTTTATTCACTTAGATGGTTAGCACACCCTTTATTTATTTTATTCAGTATTATATATGGCAAGCTTTTATGTATCTTGTTATGTCCCACTGAGGACCTGGTTCCCTTCCAGATTTAGATGAGGCGTACTATCCCACGGTGTACGGACCTGGGCAGGAGATGAGGTACGCATTCGAGGAGGAGCTAGAGGTGCTGCCATCCGAGTTCCTCTTATCTTGGGTAGACTTACCATCTAGAGCTGGAGCCTCTTTATCTAGATAGCCGATGCTCTAGTCATGTTATATTCAGCACTCTTATGTTAGTTTTTGTAGTGGGTTTGTTCCCACCAGACATATCGGATTTGTACTATGACATTTCAGCCTTAGCACTTATATTCCAGTACTTATTTTAGTATTCCTTGATATATTATGGATGAGATTAGATGTTACTTGTATATGCTAGTACTAGACTTGTTAGTATTTTTGGACAGCGTAGTACGTCTCTTTGGGTCCAATAAATTGGGTTTTCCTTCGGAGACGTGTCAGCTGGCCAATGCCACATGGCCTGGTCCTACATTATTTTGGGACTGGGGCGTGACAAAACCTAATGGAGATCTGCTGATGATGCCAATTAATGACAAATTTTTGAAGAAGTACTATGTCTAAGCTAGACTCGTACTCCCCCATACGACGTTCACATTCTTATTTTACCCCCTACAATGTAAATATACAATATGATATTTATTCCCTACGATGTATCGTGAAACCTATTATTTGTGTCCAGGAGTCCTGAATACGCAACAGGTGATGGGTCCCCCAAAGTTTCCTAGTTGAATACTCTTCAGGCCCAATGAAACGCTCTCGTTGGAGCCACTCAAAATTGACTTCCTCTAGCAAATAAATGTGCCCCCGAAGCCCGGTTGCTTCCAGGACATCTGGTCTTGTGATCCTCGGATGGATTGGAGATGCTCTCTCTTCATAGATTTCTTTCCCCAAAGAAGGAAGAGATCACCCCAAGAAAATAGTTCACGTCCATATTCCCTTTAGACTATAGTTATTTTTCCCATTAGGGTGAATCTATACCCCAAAAGAAGACAGTCACGTCCACATCACCTCTACCCTATTTTCTTCATTCCCACATAATTTTATATTACCATGTCCACATTACCTCTGAGTAAGATACTTCTAATAGAATTCTAAGTTAAGGGAGTTTGTCACGTCCATACTATATCTGAGCAAACATTATTCGTCATCAATTTCCAACCATCACGTCCATCATACCTCTGACAGTGCCTGTCGTTTCAACTTATTATCTATACTTAATCTTAAGTACGACAGGGATGATAAGTCAATAAAAATTCTCCAGCAGAATTACTCCAACCTATCACGTCAATATCACCTCTGATAGGGGTTCACTTCGAACTTATTATCTGTACTTAATTATTTAAGTATGCGATAGGTAATAAGTCTATTAAAATTCTCCAGTGGGATTTAATAACATTACGGTATTACACTAAGTCCACACTACCTCTGGTATAATATACAAGCTCACACGCAGAGATGATGCAAGGAAAAGCTTTATTTTTTTTGCATAAGAAAACAAAGAGAAGAAGTAGAGATGCATCAAAGGGTTTACTAAAACCCTAAAAAAAAGAATGAGAAAAGCTACTGCCACTAAAGATCCTCAATATTGGAACATAATTCGGCAATTCGACGTCTCAAAAAGTTTGTCTTGGCTTCGTCGCTAGCTACAGCTCGACGTTTAGACTCCTACTGCAGTGTAGCTTTGTCTTGGAAGGCAGCCAATCTCCCGTGCTTGACCTCCAACTCGATTATTAAATACATAGGCTTGCAAGATACTAAGCATTATCATCAGCTTGTGTTGTTTGAGGGTTATTTGTTCTTCTTCCATACGCCGGGCGTCAGATTCCATTTTGGTCTCCTTCTCCTAAGCTGTCTGATATGTGCCGAATGTCCGTCAGGTGCTTGTCCAGTATTTCCTGAGTATAAACATGATACTCTTTAGCGACAACAAACTCCAGTTCCTTTGTACTTGCCTCTGCAATCTCACGATCGAGGATTTCCTTCTAGGGCACGTAAGTGGACCTATCCTCAAAGACTTCGGCAACCATCCTACTCTGCTCTTGGGTAACCAGGGAAAGGATGTCACCCACATGTAGCTTCTTAAGCTCTATGAGACGATGTTCCAGCTCACCCACGTACACATTCAAAGCATCAACAGTGGCCTCATAACCCTTGTAGGACCTGATCAACCCCACTTGGAGCAGCGCTGAAGCCTTGGCCACAAAAAAAGGTCGATCCTCTCCAGGACACTTGACACCCCCTACCTCAAAATGGTATAAAAGTCTTGATGTTGATCTTGGCATATTCATCTATATCGGCCAGAGTAAACAAGGTTATTGGAGGCATCATCAGCGAGGGTCCCGTTGAGGATGGAACCAGGTAGTCACAGGGCAGCTGCCAATAAGATTAAAAAAAACCAGGTTAACAAAAAATAAGTCGTAATATGAAAGACTAGGTACTCATCTCGTTACTTACCTGAAGAAGCCGAAGGCCATGCAGCGACCGCCTGTGCTGCTGTTACTGTCCCAAACGGCTGCACGTCCGACACCTTTTCGATCCCCGCAGGAGACTTCCCAACCAAGGAGACTCCAGGACCAGCTCCCGTAGGGTCGAATCCCGGCTTAGGTTCCCCGCGACCAGAGTCTCTGCCGACACCATCATCTCGTGGCAAGGCCAAAAGGTAATCCGACTACAGGTGGAACCTCGGAAGGGGTGGCCTAAGTGCCGGCTCCCGAGAGTACTGGCACTGATTAGGGTTCCCCGGGAAATGGGACTCTTTACTTCCAAACCACGACACTTCGGCAATAGGGTCTAGGTTTGACGCCCTTGGAAGTATAGAAGACTCTCCTCCCGATGATGCTTCGATGGGATCTAAGCCTGATGCCTTTGAAGGAATAGGGGTCTCCCCTTCTAACACCTTAGCCTCAACGATGGTCTCCTCCTCGCCTCCCAGTTCCTCATCTCGTGGAGCGCCCACAAGATTAACCATAATCATGGTCACCCTCATGAGAATTAAGGAAAAATAAATCCAAAAAGGTTCATCCACTATGTAATAAGAAAGAAACGTACCCAAGGGAGCCGTTTGTACTTGAGACCGACTGCTATCCTAAAACACAACTATTATATCAGAAAATTCTCCTGTTGCAAAGTCAATAGGGGAGTTGGCATCAACTAAGATTTTCTTGTCTCCCTGGTTGTCCCTGTCTTCAACATATACAACCGGGGGGCACCTCAAGCATAGGTTCTTTAGGAGAAGTAGTGATAACATCAACCTCTTAGTCTGGAGATAGGGGATCTTTACTTAACTTACTTCTGGAGTTCTTGGTTTTAATTGTAACCTCCTACACAAGTGGAAAGAAAGTCAGGAAAGAGAACCTTACAAACAAAATTTGTAAACATAGGACACAACATTAGTACCGACGAAGCTGATACCGTGGGATGTTCCCCCATCCCCTTGATAGGCTGACAGGTATATCGTACTACCCCCATTTTCTTAGAGACAATTTTTTTTACTCTTTTCAGAGGGGGTGGACTCGACGGAGCTCGCCATTTCGGAGGGGCAGCGACCGACTCTGTCGATGGGTTCCCTTCTTGGGAGGCCTTTGGGCTCTCCAATACCACTTTGACGACCAGAGGAAGGTATGAAAGAGCCTTCATATTGACTTCTTGCCACGCATCTAGCTTGGTCCCGGCAATGAAGCTTCATTTTCGGTTATAGCCTGGGACAAGTTGTTCGTCGAACAATAAAACTTGACAGCAATATATAAGATATGATCTTCAGGCTTCCGCGTAGGCACTATGAAGCATGCTCAGGTATATTCGGTGTTGTAGTACAGCTACGCCCGGGCTCCGTTAATAGGGCCTCCTTCATATCCTAGGCCAGAGCTTTGATTGCCCAATAATAATTGACTATAGTCGAACTGACGAGCAAATTGACTCGACAAATATGGCTCCAGAAAGACTTGATTCCTATTCTGGTACACCAGATGGGAGGGCCAGATCGACAACAACCATTAAAAATCTTCCTCCGACAAGCTAGAAGTCCTGGTCCTGGTCATGATATCTGTGAGATCCTCACCTTCGGTGAACCCCACATAAAAGGAAGGTATCTTAAAGAAATCATAACCATTCATGTAGCTCAATACTCTCCGACAGACGGGTATACTTGAGTGCAGCCACTTCATCCTATGGTAGAGACAAATGAAGGCGTCGCCCTCCAGGGTAGCCTCCTTCATACCAGGATTTATCACAGATGGGTGATGCAATATTAACCAACCCATCATATAGTGATAGGGTAACTCCATCCGAGCGAAGTCACCACTACTTCCTTCATACTTTGTCACCTTTCCTACAAATTCTTGCAACCCTCGGTGGATGCAACAGACCATCGCAGGAATGAGAGCAAACTAGTGGCCAAACACGAGCTTTACAGCTAATAGGATAAGATTCCTGTTCACCCTTTCAAGTGACTTCGATCCTTCAGGGATAATGTATTTGTGAAGCCATATCATCAGGAAACCAACTATTATTGCCTTCGAGGACAACTTGAACATGTCATGGCAAAAATAAGTGTAGATCTCGGAGTCCGGCTTGCCAAACTCGTCGACCTTGGGTTTTTTTTGACCTCGAGATATGATCAGAGCGGTAATATACTCCGACGAGGAGGCATGGCGGGTTGTAAAGTGGACCATTTTGAAGGACCGTAAGGCAACTCTAGAGGCGGGAGTGAACAGAGTACAACAAAATAATCTATCCAATAAAAAATTATGCAGAGTAAAGGCAGCTACCAACTAATACCAGTAAATAAAGTAGAGCAGTAAAGAGAGAGAAAGCAAACACTAACACCACGATGTATACTGGTTTTCCTCTAAGAGGACTAGTCTAGTACCCAGAACTCTTGCTCAAAGTTTTATCTTTTATAATCACCAATAGTGAATAACAAGCTTTGATCCGAAGGCTTGCCACTTCTTTACAACTACAAGATTTGATACGAAGGCTTGCAACATCATAGCTAGAGAGGAAATTTGCTGAGCCAAGCTCTTATAAATCTGATAGACTTCTAAACCGATATCACATTTCGCACTTAGAAGCTAGGGAGTTGATTTTGGAGATGGAAAGGTTAAAGCTCAGGGGTTTGCTCACTATAGAATAGAAAGACGAAGAGAAGATGAGTGAGTAGGAATGTAAAAATCTATGGCTATTTTTAAGGTATACTCAAACCGAGTTTGTCTAGAATTTCGTATAGGGTATTAATATTTTTGAACGTTGGAGCCACAAAATCAGAGATTTCACAACTAGTCTTTTTTCTAAAATAGGCTGACCGAGTTTGGCCTGAGCTCAGTCTGAGTTCGGTTGGTTTATTCCAGTAGGGTTTTGGGTTTGTGTATGGCTAGTTTTGGATTGATTTGGGTGGATAGGTTTTTAGGTTATTTGAGTGGACTTGAGTATGCCACTGTGACTCGATGTATATAAGTCCTAGACTCAAGAAAAGTAAAATTACATTGATAAACAATAAGTAACTTGACGTATTACAACCAACAATCGTCACAACATTATTGAGTCTTCAGTTTTATCATGTTGTGACATATCAAAACATGGTTTAGTTAACTATCAAAATCAAGTTGATTGAGACCTAATGGGCCAACAATCTTACCCATTTTGATAATTGACAAATGTCACGACCCGCACCAAAAAATCGGGCATGAGTCATGGGTACGTCCAGCCTACGCCGCAGCATCGATGGTAGAACACTGTCTAGGTCTACTATCTAGCTAACAATCTTACACAATAATATAAGTACCTGCCAAGATCTCAACTCCAAACGGAAGAACAATATGATAAAGATAACACAAGTACTCAATCACGATCTAAGCACGATAAGATAACAAGGAAGTCTAACAACTACAAAGACTAAACAACAACTACTACTAAAGACATCAACAATAATAATCATAATAACAACAATATCCTGAATCAATACAATACAAAGTCTCAAACCAAAAGCCGGGGACAAATCCGGTACCAAAAGCTAATAAATACAACTGAGGTCCTAGTGATCCCGACTACCAACCCGGAAATCACTCCTAAACTAGGGGGTCCCTGTTTGCACCATCGACAGGCTGAGGTCAATAAAATATCGGACACCAATCTTTCGGATCCTCTGAAAAATATATCCAGTCAGGATTGGAGCAAGTACACCTCTAACAGCAGTTCCAGTTAAATGATAAAAACTATAAAGTAGTTGTAGCAAATAGCACAAGGTGAAGGAAATAAATTATGAACAAGGAAATATATATATCTATCAACTGGTGCATCAAGGTAAAGATGCATGAAAATCAGAAGCAAGATAATAATGACTACAGGATACAAGAAATCTAAACTAAGAGCAAGTGTGTGCACAATGATGTGAAGTGAGTCCAGCAAGAGTAAATATAATGAGTCCAGTCCATAAAGTATAAGTGAGACCAGTCAAGAAGTGTAAGTGAGTCTAGACTAGAAAGAAAGAACTAGTGTCTCTGAAATACCTGTTTTGACATGTAAATGGCTAGGGGTAAGTACGGCTCACCGTACACTGGGTGTACGGCAGCTATTATTCCAGATTTGACCAGAGGGAGTGATTCCAGATTTGGGAATGTTTATATGTCTACTCGAGTATTTCTCTACCCCGACTAGTACAAATGAATCCAAGACCCGACATGTAATATAAATATGAGTCCAGCTAAAAACATGAGTGATGCCTGTAGTGAGTCCTGATGTGATGCCAGTAGGTGATTCCAGAAATAGAGGCCAAAAACATGAAATATACGTGTCGCAAGTGAATGAATCCAGAAATACTAGTCAGTGTCGTGCCAGAAAATCAGATAATACTATACGAGAAGCTGAATCATAATAATTATAAGATAATGAAAACTATCAGAGAATGTACTCGCCTGACGTCCTGAGCAATTGGCGGGGATCGAGGTCCGAACTGGCATCGCAAGGTCCTATTGCGAAAAGCAAGGTTAAACGGGATTCTAAAGAGTTATACAGATATAAAATAACTAAAAATAAGTTTCTAGGGTTGTTCTAGGTCAAACGGGTCAAACCGATAAAATCTGGGTCAACAAGTCAACCCGGGGTCCAAAAAGTCAACTCTAGGTCAAAACTAGGTCAAAGGCTGACTTTTACGGTCAACCGGGGCAACTACGATCAAGTCTAGGTCAAACTAGGGTGCCCCTAAAATTTTAGGTCAAAACAAGCTCATTAAGCTAGTAAACCCACAAACTCGCCTCTTTGAGATACCGGGATACCCTCGGTATCCGATATCTCAACCTACGCTATATATCCCGCTTATAGCCTCTAATATATATCCTAACACACACACACACACACACACACACATATATATATATATATATATATATATATATATATATATAAGCATCTCTAACCTCATACCTAGGCATAAGCCCAATACCTCTTCACGATACCCAATACCTTGAGTATCTCAAGGTATTGCAATACCTCACCTTATCCCTCTCTACTTTAACTAACTAGCTAACTATCTATATATATACTTATATATACTACTATATGTAAATATCAATATATATATATATATATATATATATATATATATATATATATATATATATATATATATATATATATATAACCTAGTATTTATGCTATACCTCGATATCTCATCTCCAATACCTCACTACCTTCAATACCTTGATATCTCAAGGTATTGAGATCCAATTCCTTGCCCTTCTTATCTCACTAACTATACATCTAACTATATATATATATATATATATATATATATATATATATATATATATATATATCTCTCTCTCTCTCTCTCTATATATATATATATATATATATATATATATATATATATATATATATATATTTATATCTATTTTTATATCCATATACATATCTCTCTCTCTCTCTCTCTATATATATATATATATATATATATATATATATATATATATATATATATATATATATATATATATATATATCAAAAGGGGGGAGCTATTGCCGCTACCACTTGTTGCTGCTGCCATTGCAAACTGCTGCTGCTGCTGCTGCTGCTCTAATTGCTGCGGCTGCTGCTGCTCTCTCTCCCTCTCATCTCTATCTCACTCTCTCTGTCTCTCTCTCTCTCGATCTCACTCACTTACTCTCTCACTTATATATATATATACACTCACACTATATATATGTATATATATATATATATATATACACTCACTATATATATATATATATATATATCACTCATACACACTACACACAAACACACACACTCACACACAAACTACACACACACTACACCTATACACTCAACACTCACACTCACACACACACACACACACACACACACATATATATATATATATATATATATATATATATATATATATATATATATATATATACACTCACACACAAACACACACAACCACACACACAAATATACATACACACACACTCACCGATATACATATATATATATATATATATATATATATAAACTTAAAAACCTTAATACATACTCCCCGAGGCTAAACCAACCTGTGTACAAGCCCGATACCTATAAACCAAGTCAAAATGGCAATTTGGTCATCTCGACGAATACTTGGTGTGTGGCACGCGATACCTCATGAAACGCACACCAATCCTACTCGGAATCGACCCAAAATTTATCCATGAGTTCTAATCGATGTCTAAAATCTCACAAAAATACTCTCTCTCTCCGATTCTTGGTCCGTGGCAAAATTTCACATGTGTATGGAACCCACGACGACGAAAAAAATCCCTAAATCGTCCAAAATGCCTAAAACTTCGCGACACGACCTCACGTGTCCGAACGGGGACACGTACCTACTCTCAAGACACCCAAGCATATCTACCTAGGTCTATCTAACCTAGGGCAACACCCAAAATTGGGCCAATATCGGATTTCACCCAAAATTGACACAAAACCCTATGCCAAAGTCTCCAAACACATCCAAACAAGCTCCAACTTTCTCCCATGGGTAGCTCTAAGGTCTAGGAAGGTTCTAAACTACTAATTACACTATAATAGAGCAATCACTAAGAGAAAAGTTAGGGTTTACCTCTTGGGAGTTGGAATCCTAAGGCCAAAGTCTCCAAAAATCCCCAAATTCACCACACCAAGCCTCCAAACTAAACTTCTATACCAAATCTATGCTCTATACACCTAGGTTAGGGGAAAATTAAAGGTTAGGGTTTGATATGGATAAAGAATTAGAGGTGGAAAGAGAAATGGGAAAGAAAACTTACTTGGATTTGGCAAAAATAAATGGAGAAGTGAAGAAAGAGGATGGAGAGAAGAAAATAAAGAAAGAAGAAATGGGAATGAGGGGGGGGGGAGGGGGCCGGTCATGTAATGGAGGGTTGGGAGGGTTTGCATTAAACACAATGACCAAAATACCTCTCATACAAGTCATGTTAATTAGGATTTGGGTTTGGGGTTCCAAATGCACTCTAATTAATTCCTAATCACTCCAACTAACTAATTAAAATATAAATAACTACTCTAAACCAATAAATAAATCTGACAAGGGTGTTGGTTGGGTCTGACAAGGGTCCACTAGGTCTGACATGGATCCAGACTAGCCAAAACCCTAAAACAACTAATAAAAATAAATACATGCATCTAATTAAATATTAATACAAATATTTATGATCAATACACAATTACCAAATAAAAAAAAAACCTGCCGTGGAAATAGGGTAGTGACAAGCCTATCCTCCTCAGAAAATTTTGTCCTCAAAATTTAAAGTCGATCGCACTTCTTCTAGGTCATGTTATCACAGTCTCAATCAGGACCACTACACTATCTACCACAGCACAAAAAAAAAGTCTAGCAGGTACTAATGAAGCACACCACAAGAAATGAAAATGGACAGGAAGAAGAAGAACAAAAAAGAGACAGACCTGCTAACCCGACACCTGTAGCATCGGTCTCCTTGTCCGTCAACGCAAAAGCCCTGTCCTGCTGGGGTATCTTCCTCTGCTGGTGTGGGGCATGATACTGTACCACAGGTGGCCTAGCTCCAACTCTCCGATCCTGTGCTCCACCAAATGGAGGTACAGTGGGGCAATCTCGCATCTGGTGAGCAATGGATCCACAGAATAGACACACTTTCAGCCTCCTCCTACAAATATCCCAAGTGCGTCCTACCTTCCTACAGTAGGCACAAGTGGGCACTCTCTGATCCTGACCCTGCTGTCCCGGCTGCTGCACTGCCTTTTGCACATAGGGACGCTTAGCCAGTCCCGAACTACCACTCGCACTACCTGAATCATCCATACCTCTTTTGGACTTGAACTCCAAGTCATCCTCTGCCCTCTGAGCATCCCCTACGATCTGCTCAAAAGTCGCCTCGCGGTCACTCCTAGTTAAAGACTTGACAGCCATGACCAAGCCCTTGCAAAACTTTATCGCCTTTGCTGCCTCACTCAAGCCCTCCACAAATCTGCCCAGATGGTAGAACTCCGCTGTATACTCGTCCACCAGTATGCTTCCCCGAACGAGTGCCTCAAACTGGCTCTCCAAGGCACTGAGTGCCACATCTGGAAAAAATTTCTCCTTAAAAGCCTCCCAAGTAAGCCCTGGTGCCGTGATCCTCGTATCAGTGCGATACCACGTCAAAGCGAGGTCGATCATCTGACTGCCCGCTGCCACTATCTGCATGCTGTCTAGAATTTGTGCCAACCGAAAAATCCCCTCAATATGCTCTATCCAGTCATCCGCGTACAGGATCCCCTCTGTACCCAGGAACTCCTTGGGTCGCATCCTCTAGAAGTCAATGATGCTGCCCAGCCCCGGATGCTGAGTCTGATCTGCCTGTGGCTGGGTCTGAGCCACTCTGTCTACTGCCGTCATGGTCACCTGGTGGGCATTCTCAATGCCCAGCCTTATCACATCCACCTTGTGGTGCTGCGCGTCCATCATCTCCCTTAAGAACGCAAACAACTGTGCGGCATTTACTGGTACAGAAGGTGGTGGAGGCACCACCGGAACGGCTAGGGTAGTCCTCGGATCGACAGGTGGAGGAGGATCCCCGAGAGAAGCAGATGCTCTATCAACCGCAGGAGTGGTGAGTGGAGCGGTAGCAACTGCTTGAATACGAGCTGGACGAGAGGTGGCAGACCTCTCGGTGGCAACTGCTGGAACGGTACGATGGTATCGTTTCTTCGGAGGTATCCTGAACACAGATCAAAAGAAGTCAACACGACGCAAGATACGATATCATCAAAGAAGGACAGTAATATTTCAAAAGAAAGCAATTTCAGAATAATTAGAAATAGCAAATATTAGATTGAAATTGTTCCTAGTCGTGATTGAGTACACTCTCATCCTAGATTCTATATCCTAGAGCAGGCTCGCAACAGTACAACTAAATCGTTGTACTACTGTAAACCCCCTCACCAAAAATAGATATTTTGTATATATTTTATATTATTATATTTATTATAGATATTAAATTACTTTAGAGTATTCTCTTACTTAATTAGAAAATAAATTTTTTAGTATATTTACTTATGTAAATATTTATTTAGAACTATTTTTAGGCTATTTTAGATTTTTGGAGATTTTTCTAGAATTTTAGGTAATTAAAACATAGGGAACCTAAATTTCTAGGACTTCCATGATTTACTATGAGACCATACTTGTATATTGTTCCTACCAAATATTTATTTTAGTTTAAAATATTTAATTATATTTTTCTGTAATCTATTTAGAATTTTAAGAAATTTATTTAGATTTTGAAAATTATTTAATATCAATGTCGTGTGTAATGTCAATACGATAGTCAATGTAACATCTCATGACTGCAAATACAATCTATATACTAGTCCGTATAGCACAGTGTTAAGAATCAGATGTAACATTTCTAAATGCTTGAATTTTAGAAATTATCAAAGAACGAAAATTATCAGAGAATGTACTCGCCTGGGGTCCTGAGCGGGCGATACCAATAGCCTGATCTCAAAGTCTCACAGAATGATCCAATAGTCCTATATATATATAATATAATACAATATAGCATCAGTCGTTACACTAGCACATACACAAACATAATTACACTACGCTCGAAACTACGCTAGGGTGATAACTAGTTAACTAGCAGGGTCAAGTGTGCGTGTCTATACGCACATGTATTATGTCCTCGAATACTGTGTACAACAAGACAACAACTAACACTAACACAGTGTCCAAATCCAAACCTCTTATAGCACTAACACATGGTCCAGCTAGCAGGTTAGAGTACACATAAGGCAGTGAGTTACCAAAATAAGTTTAATATACATATATACATATAGCACTTTAGTATATTACCTAGTATTACCCAATACTATATTTATATTAATACACCTAGGGCTACACAACATATATAATATGTGACACCTACGTCTAGCAACCAATTTCTAAGGAGTAACACTAACACCAAATTCCATGAAGCAATATTAACCCTAATTACTATTCAATTAATTACGAAACCTAATGACTATGGAAGTAATTACCATTAAACCTAATTTTCTATGAAGCTTATAGTAATACTAGATACCAATCATACATGCACACACATACACTAGGGTTCATGACTACACAGTGACAAACAACACACAACAATGATGGGTAAGTTTTGAACCTTGGCCTTGACGTGCACGTGACCGTGGAGGGTGACGCTGACCGGAGACGGTACTCGGGATCCGGTGAGAGTGGCCGCGGGGTCGTGGGATGGTCGAGGGCGATCGACGATGGCGATGACGACGACGATGATGATGATGATGATGATGGTGATGGTGATTATGATAGTGATGATGGTGATGATGATGATGATGATGATGGGGAGGTCGAGGGAGGTTGTGGTGGTGGAGGAGCTCAGGGACGGTCGGGTCGAGGTGAAGTCGTAGAGGAGGTGATGGGAAGTCGGCTGCTGGACTGTCCCGACGGAGGAAGTTCATGCGAGGGGTGGCTCGGGAAGTCGGGTGGCTCGGGTAGAGATGGCTGTGAACGGTGGTGTTGGTGGTGGCGATGGAGGTTGCTGCTTGGCGGTCAGGAAGGTCCAGCGGGGATGTTGTGGTCGGCTTAGGCTCCGACAGGGACTGAGGTTGACGATGGTGGTGCTGGTGCTATTAACGGTGGAGATAGTGGTTGTGGTGGGGACTCGGGGTAGTCCGGAGGAAGGTCGTGGAGGAAGGAGGAAGTTTGGTGGTAGAGGCTCATGGTCGGGACCGAGGTGCTTCGTGGAGAGCCCGGGTCGATGATGAAGTCGGGGAGGAGGAGAACGTGGATGGAGGACTATGGTGTTCGGCGGGATGGGTCGAACAGCGGGGCTCGGCTAGTTTTCATGGCGGCTTGCTAGTATTAATGGATGGCCGGGGAAGAAGTGAGGAGGAGGAAGGAGATGATGTTTAGGGTTAGGTTTAGGGTTCGGTTTAGTTTTGAAGAGGGATGGTAATGGTGATGTAGAAAAAATAATAGAGGATGATGGTTTTTGCATGAGGGAGGAGAAGATGACTACCTAGGGATTAGGGCCGGCCATGTGTTCCTTGGGATGGGGTTGGCTCCTTAGGAAAGGGGTTAGGATGATGGATTATATATAGGTAAGTGTGTGTGGTGAGGATGGTGCTTCATTTTGAATGAAGGGCCAAGATTTAACATGAAGGGGAGTGTACAAACAAAAGGGGAGAGAGGGAGAGAGTTGAACTGGTCAAAGAGGGAAGGAGGTTTTCTTCATTGGCTTTGACCAATAAGATGGTGACACCTCATTACACTTTTGCATGAAAGCCCCCCAAAATTAGAAAATTTCACAAAAGGTGAGAATTTGGATTTGATGAGAGAAAATACCATGTTTGGTGTAATATAATGGTTAAAAAGGGTGTGTAGTGTTTAGTATAAGTCTTGAGGGTGTGAGTGGGGGTTTATTTTGGTGTTGGGCCTAGTTTTGGGTCAATTTGGGTCCTTACACCAATTTAATTAAAATTAATGTAAGTGGTGTTCTAAAATTAATTGGAAGTGCATATGGTTAAAATTAGGTGGGACACAAGTGTCATGGACATAGAAGACTCAGAATAGAATATTGTCATAATTTGGGTTGCACAAAACGGATCGAGATTGTGTCTCCAATTTTGACTGGAACGCACAAAGATGCAAAGTTGGATTTATTTGGATTTAAAAATAAACGTCTGCGACGAATATTGTACGACTAAAATAAAGCACAATAGAGCATATTTATGAGTTACACAAGGATCAGAATGGAAGACGAGCACGTCTAGGACAAGGGTGTAAAATTTGTTGGAAGGCAAAAGCTAGTGTATCGCTCCAAATATCGAAGGAACGGTAAGGTACAATAATTAAATAAAATCACAGTAATAAATATAATCCCCAATATTTAATTCCCCAAAATGCTAATTAAATCCATAATCCTATAATTTTGTCAGGTGTTCATCTAGTGGGCTTCTAGGTCTAGTCCACTAACCCATGCATTAATGAACACTATATATAATATATAAATATAGCATGCAATATAATATACACAATACTTATAATAATTAAAAAGACAAAAATACCCCTATTTTAGAATGTTGTAGTGACAAATCTACCCTCCTTACAAAAATTTCGTCCTCAAAATTTAAGATCCTCAATAGTTGTATTTATTTATTTATTTTGCCATCAAAATTTAAATTCATCAAACTATATAATCATGAAGTAAATCCCTATTGTCATTTCACAAAAATTTTAAAATTCTATAAAATAATATTCCTAAAAGTCTTCAAATTTAAAAATCAAAATCCATTCTTATCATAATCTCCTCCAAAATTTTAAGTTAATAACTAAATATAAAAATTTAATATCCAATCCTCTAATTTAAATCCAATCAATGCATATTTATAAAATTTAAAATCGCATCCCAAAAATTTGAATTCAAACTCTAATCCATTAGAGATCTTATTCCTCGATTTTTTTTCCACACAATACTCAAACAATGTAATGCTTATGAAATCTTCAAATATAACATTCAAAATATAAATTTTTAAATTTATATCTTGCAGTCAAATAAATATAATGGTAATATTCTTAAATTTCTCAAATTTTAATGACAAATTCAATTATATCGTAATCTTCATAAAAATTAATGATTTAACAAAATCGTCAATTATGCCATATTAAGTTCTTAACTCTTTATTTAAATTCTCAAAATTTAAGGCACCTTGTCTCTCTCTGTCCAGTCATAATCTCTTCATTAATTCTTCACTACGGTCAAACCCCCAACAATCAAGGTCTAAAAAAATCCTACCTACAGTCATACAACATACAATCTAGAGTAAACATATATGGTTATGGTCTATTTTGTCATGGTATT
This sequence comes from Iris macrosiphon, assembly GCA_036927795.1. Taxonomy (NCBI): domain Eukaryota; kingdom Viridiplantae; phylum Streptophyta; class Magnoliopsida; order Asparagales; family Iridaceae; genus Iris; species Iris macrosiphon. The sequence goes on from JAYESA010000004.1 coordinate 97,528,134, forward strand.
GTAGTCTCTGTAAGGGTGTACTACTAAGTACATTCTAACAAGAAAATCACTGATACAAGCTACGGTACTGAGGAATCAATCAATCAAATAGATGGAAAGGAAAAGAAGGAATGAACAGAACAGAACCTGCTAACCCATCACCTGGACATCTTCATCCTCTAACATACACTTAACTCTGGCACATTCACTCACTAATTCCTATCCCTATACACTGATACCCACATCAACTAATCATTAGTCCACAAGATATCCATGGATACATCCTTATGGCACACACATGTCTATTAATACCAAAATCTGATGCCAAGAACCTCTAACACAACCATAGGTCAAATGATGCATCCAAAGTTTGATATCGCTTTCCTTTTAGGTACCACTGTTTCTACTACAAGCACAACCACTGCTAGCTCTCTTACCTATTATAATTGTTTATACTAGTTGTTCTTATCACTCAAGTGCACACCAAGTGCAATACACCATACTAAGTACTTCTTTCTCTAATACAACTCTAGATGGACATCCAAGTCAGTTTACAGTGCCATCTCAAGCATGCTCAAGCCAACAGATCCTTAGACATACACATCATCCACTCATATACTGATATACATCTCTTATCCACATCTATCTAAGTATATATGTATATACTCACAGTCTCTAACACTCAAGGTACACATAAATACACCAATTGTCTACAACCCTCAACTGTGTACTAAAATTTGCACTGCCCGGATTACTTGCACTATTACTCCCAATAATTTTTTATCCATATTGACTGATACACCAATCTAATATTATCACACGGGGTACTTACTGTTACTAGCACATTGCCCAACTAGTCCTTGACATAGAAATACTAGCAATCTTGGTATAGTAACACTAGCTTCATCATTAGATCACCTCATTCCACTCACTAGAACTCATGATCACTTGCACTAGTTATTAACTTCTATAATACACCTGCTTTACTTCACTCCCAAGGCAGACATATGGTTCCATATCTCTATTGATGTATAAGTATCTCCCTTTAATCTTTTACAGGCTGATACACTAATTTGTGATACACTTCCTACCTTCCATGACCAATCTTGATATTTCTCAACCCATGGCATACTATTAGAATTTTTTAATACTCATGCTTCCACTTTCATAAACTTTTATACTGACACTCAACACCCACTGTGTATCCTACACACAATTTCTAAACACTTCTTTCACCTATTGCTTCCAACACATCACTTGCCTCAATATCAGGTAATATACCTATCACTAGTCATATACCGGTACACTCATATCTACTCACATCAAGGTCCTACTTTTATCTGTAACACAAGTCTCACTACTTAGTATAATATATTCTTATTCTCTCATACTCTCTTATACAATTATGGGTATCCTCCTACTATGGCGCACTCATTAATTCCCTTTATGCATATGCATTTCTTTACTTTTGACACACCCAAGTATCAACCACCAAATTCAATATCATGCTCTATTAATTTTTAACATAATTTTCTTGATACTTAATTGTTTACATGGATCACCTAACTATATGAATTTATGACTATCCAGGACTGGCATGCTGACTCTGATACTAACTCCTGGAACCATTACTGATACTCTTTACTCCTCCTTCTACCTATAGTACCAATACTAACTATAATGACACCTATGATAGAACTATTGCTACAAGGTACCACACTATGGGTTAACTCTAGATTGATGCCTACTGCTCACATATCCAACCAAAATCACTTACAGGCTCATAAGCCACACTCCCAACAGTCAATATTGATACTCAAAACACAGACCTAATTGCAAGTCACCAATTATTACACTAACAAGAAACCCTAATGGAAAGAAGCTCTATAAGGAACTAGACTAAGGACTGAAGGTATCTCTACTGCTAGCAAAGAAAATGATGGAACAAGGTCCTATAATAATAGAAGTGGATAAGTATTGAGATGATACTTTAAGAACCAATTTAAGATACAATCTGATAATCATACACATCTGTCCGAAATTATGACACTCAGAATCCTCGTCACGCCAGTGAGCATAGCTGCGGTAAACGATAGATTCCATAACTCAGGTATGCAACTCTATAATCATGTCGTCTAGAATCCTCGCTGTGCCGACTAGCATAACTGCGAGAAATTCTAAATTGCATAACTAAGATATATATACATCCAAAGTCAGGTACCTATGTTTCCGACACGCCAGCTAATATGGTTGCGATAAATTCTAGGCTCCATAACCAAAGCAAACATTTTACCTTTCTCACTGTCCTCATCAATATATGTCATCAGATGATACCGTAAATTTTAGTCCGTAAAGTTTATCTTGATAAGAAATCAAACTCAGCAACGACACCAAGGATTAAATTTAACAACCGATCAACAAGAATCAAATTCAACAAGTGAGAACGGACGAAAACAAGGAAAAAGATTTAAATTGGAAATTATAATAAGATTCTCATGGGTCGTCCTAGGAATCTCTCAAGAAATTTGTGATTGAGTATCTTCTCTCATCCTAGTATCCTATGTCCTATATCCTATCGCAAGCTCGCAGTAGTACAACTAAGATATCGCACTACAACGACATCGCGCTACTTGTAAGCCTAACCTGCATGGACCACCACTAAAAACGTGTCATGACCCGCACCCAAAATTTGGGGCACGAGTACGTGAGTACGTCCAGCCTACGCCGCATCATCTGCGGTAGAACGTTGTATAGGTCATAATACTATCTAAACAATCTCACACGAGTATCCAACTCCATAAGAAGACACAGATATTACAATATAATATGTAAATACTCAATCACAAAACTAAAGCAAGATAAGATATCGAAGAAAATAAATGAAATACAACACAAGTCTAAACAACAAAAATAATCTAATTACAAAAATAATATCCAAGTCTCAAAGTATGCCGAAAACAAATCCGGTACCATAAACTGCTAAAAGAAACTAACTGAATAACTAGTGATCCCGGCTAGACCTCCAGGAATCACACCTGAGTTACAAGGTCCAAGTCTGCAGCTACTCTCCCTGTGGTCCATAATATGTCGGACACCAGTCCTCTAAGTCGCAGTCGAAAAAAATATTTTCAGTCAGGATGGAGCGAAGTACAACCTAATAACAGTTCCAGTTAATTGATAAGGACTATAAAACAATAAATAGATGATGCTATATAGTGAAAGAAACAATAAATAGATGCAGTGGGAAATAATAACGAGAACAAGCAATAGACAATATGGCATAGTCAGTACATATATAAAATGAAGAGAATGAGCTACAATATCATATACGGGTGATGTAGTATATGAAACTGAAATGAAGAACTGTAACTATTCTAAGTGTTTGAAATATCAGTCTATCATGTGATTGGCTTGGGACAAGATCAGGCTTGTTACATATAATTAGCTATGATTCATATAATGTTAGGCTAACCATCTGGTTAGCTATGATGCGAGTAATGGTTAGGCTAATCATATATAACAGGCTATGAGGCATGTAATGGTCAGGCTGCACCTGACGTGAGGTATGGGGTAAGCTATGATGCATGTAGAGTTGGGTATGATCACATAATCTACTAATATTCTCCCGCCCCCAACTAGTACAGTGGATCCAATCATGATACGTTACGATACACGATCAATGTCCAATATATCATGTAAGATGTCTAATATCAATGTCGTGTACAATGTCAATACGATAGTCAATATAATATCTCATGACTGCAGATCCAATCTATATACTAGTCCGTGTAGCACAGTGTCAAGAATCAGATGTAACATTTCTAAATGCTTGAATTATAGAAATTATCAAAGAACGGAAATTATCAGAGAATGTACTCGCCTGGGGTCCTGAGCGGGCGATACCAATAGCCTGCTCTCGAAGTCTCGCAGAATGATCCAATGGTCCTATATATATATAATATAATACAATATAGCATCAGTCGTTACACTAGCACATACACAAACATAATTATACTACGCTCGAAACTATGCAAGGGTGATAACTAGTCGACTACCAGGGTCAAGTATTTGTGTCTATACGCACAGGTGTCATATCCTCGAATACTGTGTACAATAAGACAACTACTAACACTAACACAGTGTCCAAATCCAAACCTCGTGTAGCACTAACACATGGTCCAACTAGCAGGTTAGAGTACACATAAGGCAGTGAGTTACCAAAATACCTTTAATATACATATATACATATAGCACTTTAGTATATTACCTAGTATTACCCAATACTATATTTATATTAATACACCTAGGGCTACACAACATATAGAATATGTGACACCTACGTCTAGCAACCAATTTCTAAGGAGTAACACTAACACCAAATTCCATGAAGCAATATTAACCCTAATTACTATTCAATTAATTACGAAACCTAATGACTATGGAAGTAATTACCATTAAACCTAATTTTCCATGAAGCATATACTAATACTAGATACCAATCACATATGCACACACATACACTAGGGTTCATGACTACACAGTGACAAACAACACACAACAAGGATGGGTAAGTTTTGAACCTTGGCATTGGCGTGCACGTGACCGTGGAGGGTGACGATGACTGAAGACGGTGCTCGGGCTCCGCTCCGACGAGAGTGGCCGCGGGGTCGTGGGATGGTCGAGGGCGATCGACGATGGCGATGATGATGATGATGATGATGATGATGATGGGGAGGTCAAGGGAGGTTGTGGTTGTGGAGAAGCTCAGGGACGATCGGGTCGAGGTAAAGTCGGGGAGAAGATGATGGGAAGTCGGTTGCTGGACTGTCCCGGCGGAGGATGTTCAGGCGAGGGGTGGCTCAAGAAGTCGGGTGGCTTGGGTGGAGATGGTTGTGAACGGTGGTGTTGGTGGTGGCGATGGAGGTTGCTGCTCGGTGGTAAGGAAGGTCTGACGGGGATGTCGTGGTCGTCTTGGGCTCCGGTGGGGACTGAGGTTGACGATGGTGGTGTTGGTGCTGTTAACGGTAGAGATGGTGGGTGTGGTGGGGACTCGGGGTGGTCCGGAGGAAGGTCGTGAAGAAAGGAGAAAGTCTGGTGGTGGAGGCTCAGGGTCGGGACTGAGGTGCGACTTGGGAAGTCGGGGTCGATGATGAAGTCGGGGAGGAGAAGAACGTAGATGGAGGAATACGGTGGTCGACGGGATGGGTCGAACAACGGGGTCGGCCAGTTTTCATGTCGGCTTGCTAGTGTTAATGGATGGTCGGGGAAGAGGTGAGGAGGAGGAAGGAGATGATGTTTAGTGTCACTACCATATTTTAGGAAAAAGGGTATTTTAGTTATTTCCTATTTAAATAAATATTGTGCATGATAAATATATTTTGTTATATTATTTAATTGTTATTGGATGTTATTTAATTATTTTAGACTTATTTTAGTGGACCCAACTAGTGTAGTTTGGACCCATGGACCAACATGAATTAAATAGTTAGATTTGGCCCATTTAGAAAGCCCATAGTTAAGGAGATGGATTAAATTAATTAAGTGATTAGACTAGAAGCTTTCTTCCTTAATTATTTCTTCATGAGAGGCCCCAAGGGGTACATTGGATATTTTACAATTGCTTGGAAGAGGGGTAAGGCCGGTCTATTAAAAGAGGGGGGAAATTTCTCTCTCCTCTCATTCTCATTTCCAATCTAGATCTAGAATTTTCCACTCCCAAATTCTCTCCATTTCTATTCCAATTCCCCACCAAATTTATTCCAAATTCTTCCCAATTTAACATTAGAAGGTTGAGAAGCAAGGATCTAGAAGGAGGAAGCAAGGATCTACAAAGAGGAGCAAGGATCTACAATTTGGAAGCAAGTTCATCTCAATTGGAGGTTTCATTGGGAATCCATCTTCCAATAGGTATAATTCAGTTTTTCCCATTAAAATAGCTTATAAATCTGAGATTTAATCATGTAAAATCAACCTATATGTATGTACTACCCATAGGACTTTGTTTTGTGTTCATAGGAGACCCATGGAGAAAGTTATGGTGCTTTTGTGTCAATTTTGTTGGAATTTCGAATTTATATTTTGTTGTGTGTGTCAATTGATCCTATAGATCAATTGGACATGTGCTTATGTGTTTGGGGCTTGTGTCGTATCCATATTTGGGTACATATGGTTCGTATCCCAACTATTTGGTGATACGTATCATTTTGGGGGTTTTTCCTCCGACACGGGACTTTGAACATGTCGTATTTTGACACGGACACATAGATCTACTTTTGACACTTTGATTTGTTTATAAATATTAATTGTGACTTGTTTGTGTCCTTCGGGGTGCAATTGGTTGTGTGTTGGACTTGTGTCACATGCGTATCCTAGATCTAGTGGGATACGGTGTGATACTCTCCAATTTGGTGTGTTTATGTGTAGATCTAATTATTTATGCTTTAAATTTTTTATTTATAATTAGTAAATATATATAGATATTATATATTATTTTAGTGTATTTATTATGGTATTTATTGTAGCATAGATCTATATATTTCTATGTGTTCTAATGTGGTGTATAAATATAGATATGTAGCTTTCTTACATGCAATTATATATGTACTTATGTTAATAAAATATTTTATACATAAAGGTTTGTAAAATATATTTATGTGTTTAAATGTGTAATTATATTATTTATAATTATTATATAATTATTTGTATATTAATGAATATATTTTTATGTGTGCTTCTAGCCATATAAAATATATACATTAATATGTGCATGTGTTATGTAACTATTGATATTTAATTATGTAAGTTTATATGTATATATATATATATATATATATATATATATATATATATATATATATATATATATATATATATATATAAGTATATTGTTATTAAATTGTTTTATATATATATATATATATATATATATATATATATATATGTATTTTGATTTATATATCTTATATATATATGTGCTTTTGTGAGGTATAATACTAGTAGTAATATATTATATTATTTGTATAAATATTGGCTTGTATATACTTTATATTATAGTGTATATTATTTATATTTTGTGTGGGTACCAATTGGGATCAAGACCTTGATTCCTAATTGTGTATTTTTATTCTATATTATTTATATAGATGTCTTGAGAGGTTGACCTTGGTTTGACCATGTTTGACTTTAGTTGACTTTAGAGTTGACCATAGTTGACTTTTAACTTAGAATTGATTTATTTGACCTAGAAGTTGACTAGTTTGACTTGTTCTCTTTCTGGGACCTTGTATTAATGTGGTATTCTATATCTAGGTCTTCGAGGCACCGAGTCAGACATCTGTGAGACTTTTTCATTGGACTTCAGGCGAGTACATTCTCTGATAGTTTCTCATTTATGATATCCTCTATGTTCGTTGTATCTAGTGTAGATATACATGTTTCTCTTGACACTATGGTTACACGGATTGGTATATCCGGATCTCGTCATGAGATGTTATTCCTTGGTATATGGTGTATATGGTGCAAGTATTGTTTCATTGGTTATCTTGTACATATACAGACACCGATTTTCGGGAGGAGTCGCTCTCTTCTTGGGGAATCTAGTGCCATAGCATACCGTGGTTAGATCTATTATACCAGTTGGGGTGAGGAGTATTAGTATAGATATGTGATCAAATCCCTATTGAATAAAGTATTGGTAAGCGAATAGTGTTGATCATGCACCGCACGTATGATTAGCCAGGTCGCATTGTATCTTGCCCAAGCCGATCATATGTTAAGCTAGTACTCACACACTTAGTCATTAGTATTATTGTTTCATTGGCATATTGTTCATTATTGTATTTCTTTCCAGTATTTCCTTATTGTCTATATATCTCTTGTATCTATTTTGTGCATCTTGTTTGTCCACAGCTATTTACTGTTACGTAGTTTTTATCATGGATTAGAACTGCTGTTAGAGATGTACTCTGCTCCTTTCCTGACTGGATATATTTTTCCAGATGACACTGAGGAGTACCCTACCTATTATGGACCCCAGGATGTTGTGGGTTTAGATTCTGAGACCCTGGCTCAAGAGGGACTTATCCCAACTGAGACAGTTGACCCTGGAGTTGTAGCTTTGTAGTATGATAGTATTCTTTTGTACTGGATTTATCTCCAGCTTATTTTGTTGCTCTTCAGACTCATTGATGTATTATTTTAAACTCATGAGTTGTATGATGACTATTCTATTCTTATCAGTTTTGTGCTCATTTTATCTTAGTTCTGTGATTGAGTATTCTATCATTATTGGTGGTTTATTACTTTAGAAAGACTATCTAGACAGCGTTCTACCGCCGATTCTGCGGCGTAGGCTGGATGTTGTTTCCGACTAGTATCCTTACATCGGGTACGAGTCGTGACACGTTTTTGGTGGTGGCCCATACAGGTCTAGCTTCACAAGTATGTGATGTCGTGGTAGTGCGACAATTTAGTTGTACTACTGCGAGCCTGCGATAGGATATAGGATATAGGCTAAGATACTCAATCACATCTAGAAAAATTCTTTTGATTCAACTATTCTCCTTTGACATTGATACTTGATCCCTTAAACTGTCCTTTCCTTGATGTCTTACATCTTGTGCCATATTGATTCTATTCTTCTTGATTCCATTCCAGCTTTAGCTTTGTTTGATAGTGGTGCTTCCCATAGTTTTGTATCTGTTTCTTTTGCTCTGAAGCATGGTTTGGTAGCTGAGTCTTTGCTTAGGACTTGCAAGATCATGACCGGGGGAGGTATTATCCTGGTTAATGATATTTGCAAAGATCGGAGAGTTACTCTGGGAGGCCGGAAGTTGAGTGCGTGTCTACTTGTAATGCCACTTCCGAGCTACGATATTGTACTTGGGATGGATTGGTTGAGTAGGCACCGTGCTAGCATAGATTGTAGAGGAGGTAGAGTTTTGTTTGGTCCGCCAGGAGAGCCAGAGTTCGAGTTTGCTAAAGGAGCTGCAGAGCAGGAAGAAGGCATTATTTGTGGAGCTATGGTGGAAGACAAGGAGTTGCCGCATCCGTTGATAGCAGAATTCTTGGATGTGTTTCCTGAGGAATTGCCAGGATTGCCACCAGATCAAGATGTTAAATTTTCTATAGACTTGGTGCCAAGTGCAGAACCAATTTTGCAACATGTCTATAGAGTAAACAACAGCGAGCTGGTCGAGTTGAAGAAGCAGGTGGACGAATTGCAGGATAAGGGGTTTATCAGATCGAGTTCTTCACCATGGGGAGCCCGGTATTGTTTGTACCGAAGAAGGATGGATCGGTGCGCATGTGCATTGATCACAGAGCTTTGAATAATCTCACTATCAAGAATAAGTATCCTTTGCCACGGATTGATGATCTGTTTGATCAGTTGAGTGGTGCGAAGGTATTTTCTAAGATAGATTTGAGATCAGGCTACCATCAGGTGAAGGTGAAGTCGGAGGACATACCGAAGACTGCTTTTAGAACTCGGTATGGTCAGTTCGAGTTTATGGTGATGCCGTTTGGTTTGACTAATGCACCGGCGGTATTTATGAACTTGATGAACAAGGTGTTCCACCAGTACCTTGACAAGTTCGTGGTGGTGTTCATCGACGACATACTCATATACTCGAGGACACCGGAGGAGCATGAGGAGCATTTGAGGATTGTGTTGGATGTGCTGAGGAAGGAGAAGTTGTATGGGAAGTTGTCCAAGTGTGAGTTTTTCTTGGACAAGGTGGAATTATTGGGGCATATTGTGACTGGTGATGGTATTTCAGTGGATCTGAAGAAGATTTCGACAGTGGAATCTTGGAAGACTCCGAGTTTGGTAGCAGAGATCAGGAGTTTCTTGGGATTGGCAGGCTACTACAGGAAGTTTGTGCAAGATTTTTCGAGGATTGCCGAGCCGATGACCAGACTCACAAGGAAGGATGTAAAGTTTGTTTGGACGGAGGATTGCCAGGTTGCTTTTGAAGAGTTGAAGAAGAGGTTGAAGTCTGCTCATATTTTGACGTTGCCATCAGGGTCCGGAGGTTTTACTATTTATAGTGATGCATCGGGAAAGGGTTTAGGTTGTGTTCTTCAGCAGCATGGGAAAGTGATTGCCTATGCATCCAGACAATTGCGTCCTCATAAAAAGAACTATCCTACCCATGATTTGGAGTTGGCAGCCGTCATCTTCGCTCTGAAGTTGTGGAAACATTATTTGTACGGAGAGCGTGTGGAGATCTTCACAGACCACAAAAGCTTGAAGTACGTTTTCACGCAGAAGGAGTTGAACATGAGGCAGCGTCGGTGGTTGGAACTGATGAAGGATTTTGATATCTCTTTACAATATCATCCTGGGAAAGCCAATGTAGTTGCCGATGCTTTGACAGGTATCCGGTAGCTATGTCCTTGACGCAGGATCGATATCTGTTGGAGGACTTGGAGAGCTTGGGCATTGAGGTGATTGTTCCTGGGTGTGCTATGCAGATGTGGGGATTGCAGATACACTTAGATTTGATGGACAGGATCAAGGCAGCACAGTATGATGATGTATCTTTGAGGAGTATCAGAGCTCAGGTGAGAGCATGATTTGGAGGATGATTTCACTATTGCAGAGGATGGATCCTTGAGACATGGAGTTAGATTGTGTGTGCCTAGTGGGGAGTTACGCGAGGAGGTGTTGCAGGAAGCGCATCGCTCTCAATATTCCATACATCCAGGTGCTAACAAGATGTATCGGGATATGCGAGAGAGTGTGTGGTGGTATGGCATGAAGAGGGAAGTGGCACAGTTTGTATCCAGATGCTTAGTGTGCCAGCAGGTAAAAGCCGAGAGGTAGAGGCCAGGAGGGTTACTTCAGCCATTACCCATTCCAGAGTGGAAGTGGGAACACATTACTATGGATTTTGTGTCCGGACTCCCACGATCTCCAGGAGGAAAAGACGCGATTTGGGTCATTGTTGATAGGTTGACCAAGTCGGCCCACTTTTTGCCTTTCAAGGTGGGTTTGTCTACGGAGAAGCTGGCAGAGATGTATGTGAGGCAGATCGTTAGGATACATGGAGTTTCCGTCAGCATAGTCTCAGATCGGGATAGTCGTTTCACTTCTCATTTCTGGAAGAGTTTGCAGGAGAGTTTGGGCACTCAGCTCAAGTTCAGTACTGCATATCATCCCCAGACAGATGGGCAGTCAGAGAGGACTATCCAGACTCTCGAGGATATATTGCGCACTTGTGTACTAGATTTCGGGGGTTCTTGGGAGGACCATCTACATTTGGTAGAGTTTGCTTACAACAACAGTTAACAGGCCAGTATAGAGATGTCACCTTTTGAAGCTCTATATGGTCGGAGGTGTCGTACTCCTTTGTCTTGGGACGATGTTGGAGAGAGAGTTTTGCTTGGGCCAGAGATAGTTGTGGATGCAGCAGAGAAGGTTCAGTTGATCAGAGACAGACTTCGAGTGGCGCAGGACAGACAGCGGCATTAGGCCGATAGCCATCGAAGACCTTTGGAGTTTGAGGTATAGTTTAGATTTTGTTTGTGCTTGTTCTTGTTTGTTATAGATTAAGTTCTTAAGATGGTGTTTTGTTCTTGTCACGCCCCAGTCCCAAAATACCGAGGGACTGGACGCGTGTCAATGGCCAGCAGTACGCTCCGATGGATAAACCCAATTTAATGGATCCATCAGGGCATACTTAAGCTGTAAAACAAGTCTACGACATTCATGGCACAACTAATCTCATCCACACAAATATAAAGTATGATCCACAGGATAAATAAGGAATGTAAATCATCATCTAGTCTCACAAAGTACTTCGGGGAACAACCCGATAAATATCTAGTACAATGGTTCAACAGACCAGAATATAAAAGACTGAAATAAATAAATAAAAGCTGAGCATGAACTTAGATGCTCAAGCAAAGTCCTCAGCTAACACCTCGTCCTCGGATGGCGGTACCGCTCCTGGATCAGCTCCTGCTCCGGTCCCGTAAACCTCGGGGTAAATCTCGTCCTCAAATCCTGGGGACAAAATCCGGATCCAGGTCCTCAGGGGACATAGCAAGGTACAAGAAAGCTCATGCCAATAGATAAATAAGCAGTGCAGCAAATAAATAACTAAATGAAACAATGGGATAAATATGTAACCATCTAAGTGAAATGCAAGTGAGAGCAACACTAAAACTCAGGCTGAGCCACTACAAGCTCTGTGTCGGGGAGCCGGTAGCGGTAATAACCGGTAGTGGGTCTAGCTCTGCTACGAGAGTCTACGACCTCTCAATAATAGAAGATATATATAAATACAGCCTGTAGCCTGTGTGTCTCTTCCCACCCAATGTAACCACGCATGTCAAGACCATAACGTCTCATGCCCATGTCAAGCGCGATCATAGCTAATGCGACAAGTCATAAAGTATCTAAGAGTATAATGTCCATGTCCTGTATCCTATACAGAATCACCACGAATATCTCAAGAAAATCCTGTCTCATGAATAGTGTCAAGTGTCCTGGGTCATATGGTACTTGATAAGACAAGTACGAGAATATAAAGTGTCACGGATATCCATCTCTAGATGACCGTACCCAACACTGCGTACAGTGTCGGCACCTGACTGATAATTGGACGCTAAGTACATCACACGGTCCTAGGTTAAGCATGTACAGTAATATATATAAAGCAAGGAAAATAGATAACTAAGCTGCAGAGTTTGGCAAGGTACACTTGCCTGATGTCCGAATACCAACAACTGTCCCTGTGTCAGTGGATCCGGTAGGTGCTACTCCAAAAGCTGTAATAAACATCACCACTAGTCTCAGAAGATGTCAAATAGCTAGAAATGCCTGTCCTTACGTCCAATTTGGACACAGGGGCAAAAAGGTCATTTCTGGGCCAAAGCGGATTCCATATGTGGGCCACTTTGCACCGAAAAGCGTGTCTGGGTCGAAGGTCTCCAAATTCTGCAAACTCAGTGTCTACAAGTCAGGAACGACGATACGAACCCAACGGAACTTCCAGAATTGGATTCCGATGAGCCGATCTCAAAATCACCCGTCAAGTGGAGCTTGTGGGGCCCACGATACGTGATTTTGTCAACGTTCTCAGAATCGAACCAAACTTGGGTCACAGGACCAGCGTATTGCTACGAGTCCGATGGCATAAGTTTCGTCTCGATCCGACATGTGTACATAAAGTTATAGCGTATTCCAGAATGGACGGATATGGGGCGTTGTCGGCGGATACGCGTTGATTCCGGTGTGCACGCACATCCGAATCGACTTCTGCAAAATCTCACATGACCGTATCAACGTCGCGCACAGTTCGGTAAAGACCGCGTGCGACCAAGTCGTCCCGTCTGGCGGGGCGTACCCAGTTCTGGGGTGAAACGGGGTGTTATTTTTCCTGTTTTTGGATCGCGGTGTGCGATCACCACAGGACGCGATGCACCGAGCGAGTTGCACGGGCACCGAGAGGGTTACACAGTCTACGCATAGCAACTGACGGAATTGAATTCGGAGTTGCGACGAGGGAGAAAACGATACCTGAACAGGGCTCCGTGAATGCTGAAATTTACGTGTCCGAGAGTCAACTTCGTGTCCTGCGTCCTCTGTTGAATCCTGCTGTTAGCGTCCAAGTCGAGGGATCGTGTGTCCGCCGCTGGGCTGGGTCCGGAGGATTATGAAGTCGGGTTGGCTCGTCGTCGAAAAACGGACTCGGGCGGCGGGTTGCTGCACTGTCCGGAGGTGGACCGCACAGTGGCGTGGGTCGATGCTCAGTCCGGTCGGCGGGCTGCTGCTCAGGCCGCGCGGGAGAGGATGCACCGCCGGTCGGGGTTGCTGGTCGGGCCGCCGCGGGAGAGAACTGCTCGACCGGGCCGAAGCTAACGTGATCGGGGCTGCACTGTACAGCAGAGCCGGGGCTGCTGCACCGTTAGGCACGCCGGAGTGGGGATATCCGGCCGGAGTCGGGGTGGTGCCTCCAGACTGGTGGAAAGCGGGTCAGCGGGCGGGGGAAGATGAGTCGAGGGCTGAGGAAGGGAAAGAGCGGGGCGTCGACGGCGAGGTGCTCGTGTGTCTCGGCGGAAGGAGATTAGAGGGTCTGGCGGCGGGGCGGCGCACGGAAGCCGAGGCAGGGCTTTAATAGGGCTACAGTGTCTGACGGGTAGGGTTTTTCCAACGGGTTTCGGATCGGGTTGGTGTGGTTCGGTTCACAACCCAAATAGCTTTTGGTCCTCGAATCGTTGCTCCGGTGTCCAATAAATTCACCAAAAAATGACATGCGTCCGGTTCTCCATTATACACAATAAATTATTATTTCCAGAATATTTTAGCACCCATAAACTTCCTGTCAAAATTCTTTAACTCAAAAATACCTCGGTTCTTCATCCAAAATCTCGAAAACATCCAGAAAAATTATATTAAAATTTTTCTGAAAAAATAGGGTGTTTACAATCTTCCCTTCTTAAAAGGATTGCGTCCTCGCAATCAAAGAAAATGCTACCAAAAGAATTAGGGAAATACAAGGTTGCTTAGTTTACAACTGCCTCCTCAAACAAGTGGGGGTAACGCTGGCGCACACTATCTTCTCGTTTCCAAGTCGATTCGCCAGGGGAATGATGCTTCCAAGCTACTCGAACCAGTCTGATTGTCTGTCCCCGCAATATCTTCTCACTGACGTCGAGGATGCCAACTGGTTGTTCTTCATATCTCAAGCTTGGGCCCACTATAATTTTTGAGTGATCGACTACGTGACTTGGGTCGGTCACGTACCTTCGCAACTGGGAGACATGGAATACGTCATGCACTCCCTCTAAGGATGGAGGTAATGCAAGACGATAGGCCACCTCTCCAACGTGCTCTAAAATATCAAATGGCCCAATATACCTTGGGCTCAGCTTGCCTCTGCTTCCGAATCTGATAGTACCACGAGTGGGCGAAATCCTCAAGAATACGTGATCTTCTTCTTTGAACTCTAGGGGACGCCTGTGTGTATCTGCCCAATGCTTCTGTCTGTCCTGAGCTGCTCGTAGGTGATTCTGAATCTGTTTTACCTTCTCCACGGTCTGCGACCAATTCTGGACCCAGTATTTGACGTTCACCGACGTCACTCCAGCATATAGGTGACCTGCACTTCCTTCCATATAAAGCTTCAAATGGTGCCATCTGGATGCTGGCCTGATAACTGTTATTGTAGGAGAACTCCACTAAGTGCAAATAATCTTCCCAAGATCCTCCAAAGTCCAGCATACATGATCGCAACATGTCCTCCAAGATCTGAATGGTGCGCTCCGATTGGCCATCTGTCTGCGGGTGGTATGCCGTGCTGAATTTGAGTCTGGTGCCTAGACTCTCTTGCATGCTTCTCCAGAAATGAGATGTAAATCTCGAATCTCGATCCGATACGATACTAACAGGCACTCCATGTAACTTGACAATTTATCGCATATACATGTCGGCTAGTACCTCTGTGGACTGTCCAACTCTAAATGGCAAGAAGTGTGCCGATTTAGTGAGTCGATCCACTATCACCCACACTGCATCTCTTCCGCTAGGGCTCTTCAGAAATCCTGTAACAAAATCCATCGTGATAAGCTCCCACTTCCATTCCGGTATCGGAAGCGGCTGTAACATACCTGCAGTCCTCTGATGCTCGGCCTTCACTTGCTGGCAGACTAAGCATTTGGCCACAAATCTTGCGATCTCTCTTTTCATTCCATGCCACCAGTAGTACTGTCTCAAGTCTCGATACATCTTGGTTCCTCCTGGGTGAACAGAGTACATAGAGCTATGTGCTTCAGTCATTAACTCCTGTCTCAATTCTCCATTTGGAACATATAGGTGATTTCTAAACCTCAATGTCCCGTCTTCGTGAATGCGAAGTCCTGTCTGTATGCCGGCTTCTGTCCTTTCTTTGAGCCTTCGGAATCTAGCATCGGTGGGCAATGCCTCCTTAATCCTCTCCACGAGTGATGACTGAATCTCAATATTAGCCATCAAGCCATTCGGTCCTGGTAAGACGACCTCTATCTGAAGCTCCCGTAAATCCTTCAACAACTCGGGCTGCATCGTCAAGAAATAAGCCGTAGGCTTCCTGCTGTTTGCGTCTGCAACAACATTCGCCTTTCCCGGATGATACTGCAGATCTATGTCAAAATCTACCATCAATTCAAGCCAGCGTCTCTGCCTCATGTTAAGCTCCTTCTGAGTATACACATACTTCAGACTCTTGTGATCAGTAAAAATTTATACCCTCTCTCCATAAAGATAGTGCCTCCATATCTTCAATGCAAATATAACTGCTGCTAGCTCCAGATCATGTGTTGGGTAGTTCTTCTCGTGAATCTTTAACTGTCTCGATGCATAAGCAATGACTTTGCCATGTTGCATCAAAACACATCCCAGTCCACTACCTGATGCATCACTGTAAACAACAAAACCTCCTGACCCTGTAGGAAGAGTCAAGACAGGTGCTGTTGTTAATCTCCTCTTCAATTCTTCGAAGGCCTTCTGGCAGTCCTCTGTCCATATAAACTCCTGGTCTTTGCGGGTCAGCTTCGTCATCGGTTCTGCAATCCTCGAGAAATTTTCTACAAACCGTCGGTAATATCCCGCGAGTCCGAGAAAACTTCTCACCTCTGCAACTGATGTGGGTGTAGGCCAAGTCTCTATTGCCGCAACTTTCTCTGGATCCACTGAAAGTCCTTCTCCTGAGATGATGTGTCCCAAGAAAGGTACTTTGTCCATACAGAACTCATACTTACTGAGCTTGGCATATAGCTTCTCATGTCTCAAGGTCTTTAACACGATTCTGAGATGCTCCTCGTGTTCTTCGTGGCTCTTGGAATATATGAGGATGTCGTCAATGAAACACCACCACGAATTTATCCAAGAACTGATGGAAGACTCTGTTCATCAAACTCATAAATACTGCTGGCGCGTTGGTTAAATCAAACGGCATCACCAAGAACTCATAATGTCCATACTTCGTCCTGAAAGCTGTCTTCGGGATGTCTTCCTTCCTTACTTTGATCTGATGATAGCCGGATCTAAGGTCAATCTTCGAAAATACCCTTGCACCACTCAACTGATCGAATAGATCATCAATGCGTGGTAAGGGATACCTGTTCTTGATGGTTACAGCATTTAGTGCCCTGTAATCAATGCACAACCGTACCGTTCCATCCTTCTTCGGCACGAATATTATGGGTGCTCCCCAAGGTGAAACACTGGGCCAAATAAAACCCTTCTCCAAAAGATCATCAACCTGTTCCTTCAATTCCACTAACTCCTTAGGTGCTAGCCGATATACTGATGAAGTGATAGGCTCTGCTCCTGGTGTTAAGTTTATTATGAATTCTATTTCCCGATCAGGCGGTATACCTGGAAGATCATCAGGAAATACATCCACAAATTCTGAGATGACTCTTGGGTAACCTGTCTCCTCTTCTACAGATAGTACCCTAAGAGTAGGCTGAACTCCTTGCTCTACTGCTCCTCGAGGAAACTCAAATTCTGGATGTCCAGGCGGTCTAAATATAACCCGCCCAAGTCGGCAATCAAGAGTCGCATGGTACTGACTTAACCAGTCCATACCAAGTACGAAATCACAATCCGGCATAGAAAATATCAGAAATTGAGCTCGCATTTCTCGGCCACAAACTACTACAGAACATGATCTACAGACATCACTAACCAGAATAATTCCACCTCCCGTAAGAATTCTCTTCATCTTCGGAAGGGGTGCGGCAGCTACTCTATGGGTGGCTACAAAGCTAGCTGCTATAAATGAATGCGATACTCCAGAATCAAATAATGCTACAGCTGGTAATGAAGCTACTAAAATAGTACCTGCGATGACCTCGCCCGCAGTAGCTTCCTGCTCGACAGCTAATGGGAATGCCTGTCCTCGCCCCTGTGCTGGGCCTCGCTGCTGCTGAGCCTGCTGGAATAAAGCTGCCTGTGGTGCCAGGGGTGGTCTCTGCTGGTTCCCTCCTGGGGCTGGAGGTCTGACCCCACCAACTCCTGTCTGCTGGGCTCCTGCTGCTGGATAAGCTGGTCGTGGTGCAGGCAATGCTAGTCTTGGTGCTCCGTCTCGGCGTTCGGAACAGTCCCTGGAAAAGTGCTGGCTGGATCCGCAGCTCAAACATAGTCCCAACTTACGCCTGCATTCCTTCTCAATATGTCCTACCTTGCCGCAGTGGTGACAAGTAGGAAGAGGTCTGTCCCTATGGGCTGCTCTATCTGGCATACCCCTCTGGGTTCGCTTTGCTGAATCCCCATGTGCTGGCCTGGATGGTGCTGATGTGATAGGCCTCTTCAGATTAGACTCCCTCCTGGTGACGCGCTCCAAGCGTCGGGCCGCTGCAAGGACATCGGTATAAGAGGTAGGCGCTACCGATCCAATCACTCTCTGAAGCTCGAACTTCAAGCCGTCAAAGAACTTCTCTGCTTTTTCTTCCTCCGTCGAGATCAATGTCGGGGCAAAGCGGCTCAGGCGAATAAATTCCGCATTGTATTCCTCTACTGACATGCTGCCTTGGATAAGGCGGTTGAACCTGTCTCTGAGCTCTGACCGTGCGACTGCTGGAATGTACATCTCTTGGAAGAGTCTAGAGAACTCTTCCCATGTGACTCGGTCCTGTCCAAGCCTCCTCTCTTCTGCTAACCACCAGTGATGTGCGTTATCAGTTAACTGCATTCTAACTGCAGTCATCCACTTCTCTCTTGGAAGTTCAGCGGCTTCCAACTGATGCTGAATGTTTGTGAGCCACTCATGAACTTCCGTTGGCCCTTCTTTACCAGAAAATGTGCGAGGTTTGAGGTGACAGAAATCAGTGATAGATCCCGTCGCTGTTCGCCTCGTTGGGAGATTTGCCTGCTCCAACGCGGATACCAGGCTGGTCCTCAGATACTCGGCCTCCTGCCGATGGGCCTCCTGCTGAATCTGTTGCTGTGCTTGCATCATAGCATACATCATCTGGAACATCTGTTGCCCGTCCATGGCTTGTCCTGGCGGAAATACTGGCATCTGGGGAGTGAACTGTGGTGGAGGTGGGATGTCATCTCTCCGAAACCTTGGATTAGGCTGACCGGTTTGATCACTCTGCGATGCTTGTCCTCCATCCCCTGGTGTCACTCCGTCTCCATAAGTAACCACAGCGTCGTGTGGCGTATCCAAGGGAATATCATCTCTGTTTCCGGAATCTATTGCTCTGCAATCAAAATATAAACTGTAAGAACGCACAGAGGAATCAATACAGGATGCAGTTCAAGTAAAAATTTTAAGTCGATATAGTGTTCAACGATGGATTAAATGATGGATGAGAACCTAGAACTTATCCTATCCTTAGGGCAGGCTGGTTCGGTCCCTAAGTTGAAACCGAACTATTTAGTCGTAGACCTGAATGGGCCACCACAAAAACCATGTCACGCCCCAGTCCCAAAATACCGAGGGACTGGACGCGTGTCAATGGCCAGCAGTACGCTCCGATGGACAAACCCAATTTAATGGATCCATCAGGGCATACTTAAGCTGTAAAACAAGTCTACGACATTCATGGCACAACTAATCTCATCCACACAAATATAAAGTATGATCCACAGGATAAATAAGGAATGTAAATCATCATCTAGTCTTACAAAGTACTTCGGAGAACAACCCGATAAATATCTAGTACAATGGTTCAACAGACCAGAATATAAAAGACTGAAATAAATAAATAAAAGCTGAGCATGAACATAGATGCTCAGGCAAAGTCCTCAGCTAACACCTCGTCCTCGGATGGCTGTACCGCTCCTGGATCAGCTCCTGCTCCGGTCCCGTAAACCTCGGGGTAAATCTCGTCCTCAAATCCTGGAGACAAAATCCGGATCCAGGTCCTCAGGGGACATAGCAAGGTACAAGAAAGCTCATGCCAATAGATAAATAAGCAGTGCAGCAAATAAATAACTAAATGAAACAATGGGGTAAATATGTAACCATCTAAGTAAAATGCAAGTGAGAGCAACACTAAAACTCAGGCTGAGCCACTACAAGCTCTGTGTCGGGGAGCCGGTAGCGGTAATAACCGGTAGTGGGTCTAGCTCTGCTACGAGAGTCTACGACCTCTCAATGATAGAAGATATATATAAATACAGCCTGTAGCCTGTGTGTCTCTCCCCACCCAATGTAACCACGCATGTCAAGACCATAACGTCTCATGCCCATGTCAAGCGCGATCATAGCTAATGCGACAAGTCATAAAGTATCTAAGAGTATAATGTCCATGTCCTGTATCCTATACAGAATCACCACGAATATCTCGGGAAAATCCTGTCTCATGAATAGTGTCAAGTGTCCTGGGTCATATGGTACTTGATAAGACAAGTACGAGAATATAAAGTGTCACGGATATCCATCTCTAGATGACCGTACCCAACACTGCGTACAGTGTCGGCACCCGACTGATAATCGGACGCTAAGTACGTCACACGGTCCTAGGTTAAGCATGTACAGTAATATATATAAAGCAAGGAAAATAGATAACTAAGCTGCAGAGTTTGGCAAGGTACACTTGCCTGATGTCCGAATACCAACAACTGTCCCTGTGTCAGTGGATCCGGTAGGTGCTACTCCAAAAGCTGTAATAAACATCACCACTAGTCTCAGAAGATGTCAAATAACTAGAAATGCCTGTCCTTACGTCCAATTTGGATACAGGGGCAAAAAGGTCATTTCCGGGCCAAAGCGGATTCCATATGTGGGCCACTTTGCACCGAAAAGCGTGTCTGGGTCGAAGGTCTCCAAATTCTGCAAACTCAGTGTCTACAAGTCAGGAACAACGATACGAACCCAACGGAACTTCCATAATTGGATTCCGATGAGCCAATCTCAAAATCACCCGTCAAGTGGAGCCTGTGGGGCCCACGATACGTAATTTTGTCAACGTTCTCAGAATCGAACCAAACTTGGGTCACAGGACCAGCGTATTGCTACGAGTCCGATGGCGCAAGTTTCGTCTCGATCCGACGTGTGTACACAAAGTTACAGCGTATTCCAGAATGGACGGATACGGGGCATTGTCGACGGATACGCGTTGATTCCGGTGTGCACGCACATCCGAATCGACTTCTGCGAAATCTCACACGACCGTATCAATGTCGCACACAGTTCGGTAAAGACCGCGTGCAACCAAGTCATCCCGTCTGGCGGGGCGTACCCAGTTCCGGGGTGAAACGGGGTATTGTTTTTCCTGTTTTTGGATCGCTGTGTGCGATCACCACAGGACGCGATGCACCGAGCGAGTTGCACGGGCACCGAGAGGGTTACACAGTCTACGCATAGCAACTGATGGAATTGAATTCGGAGTTGCGACGAGGGAGAAAACGATACCTGAACAGGGCTCCGTGAACGCTGAAATTCACGTGTCCGAGAGTCAACTTCGTGTCCTGCGTCCTCTGTTGAATCCTGCTGTTAGCGTCCAAGTCGAGGGATCGTGTGTCCGCCGCTGGGCTGGGTCCGAAGGATTATGAATTCGGGTTGGCTCGTCGTCGGAAAACGGACTCGGGCGGCGGGTTGCTGCACTGTCCGGAGGTGGACCGCACAGTGGCGTGGGTCGATGCTCAGTCCGGTCGGCGGGCTGCTGCTCAGGCCGCGCGGGAGAGGATGCACCGCCGGTCGGGGTTACTTGTCGAGCCGCCGCGGGAGAGAACTGCTCGACCGGGCCGAAGCTAACGTGATCGGGGCTGCACTGTACAGCAGAGCCGGGGCTGCTGCACCGTTAGGCACGCCGGAGCGGGGATATCCGGCCGGAGTCGGGGTGGTGCCTCCAGACTGGTGGAAAGCGGGTCAGCGGGCGGGGGAAGATGAGTCGAGGGCTGAGGAAGGGAAAGAGCGGGGCGTCGACGGCGAGGTGCTCGTGCGTCTCGGCGGAAGGAGATGAGAGGGTCTGGCGGCGGGGCGGCGCACGGAAGCCGAGGCGGGGCTTTAATAGGGCTACAGTGTCTGACGGGTAGGGTTTTTCCAACGGGTTTCGGATCGGCTTGGTATGGTTCGGTTCACAACCCAAATAGCTTTTGGTCCTCGAATCGTTGCTCCGGTGTCCAATAAATTCACCGAAAAATGCCATGCGTCCGGTTCTCCATTATACACAATAAATTATTATTTCCAGAATATTTTAGCACCCATAAACTGCCTGTAAAAATTCTTTAACTCAAAAATACCTCGGTTTTTCATCCAAAATCCCGAAAACATCCGGGAAAATTATATTAAAATTTTTCTGAAAAAATAGGGTGTTTACAGTTCTAGGTGGGTGGTTTGGTGTTTCTGAGGATTTCTCCGACACGAGGCACGATTCGCTTCCGTGGAGGCGGAAAGCTTAGTCCGCGATACATCGGACCTTTCACTATTCTAGAGAGGGTCGGTGCAGTTGCTTATAGAGTAGACTTGCCACCTGCATTGGAGGGAGTGCACAACGTGTTTCATGTGTAGCAGTTGAGACGATACGTGGCAGATCCTAGTCATGTATTGGATCACTCAAAAATAGAGGTGGGCCCTACTCTTAGCTATCCAGAGCAGCCAGTTGAGATTCTGGATCGGAGAGAGAAGGTGCTGAGGAACCAGACTATTCCTTTGGTACACGTCGCATGGAGGCATCACTCTTCGAGGGAGTCTACCTGGGAGAGAGAGGATGACATGCGAGAGCGTTATCCATATTTGTTTGTACCTTGAGGTATGTTAATTCTCTAGCTATGTTCTGTTCATTGTTATGTTTTGTTCATTAGTTAGTTGTGATTCTTTAGTTCTGTTCTGTGATTTTCTGGCGGTAGTTTTCATCTTTAAATTTCGAGGACAAAATTATTTTAAGGAGGGTAGACTTGTCACTACCATATTTTAGGAAAAAGGGTATTTTAGTAATTTCCTATTTAAATAAATATTGTGCATGGTAAATAATTTTTGTTGTATTATTTAATTATTATTAGATGTTATTTAATTATTTTAGACTTATTTTAGTGGACCCAACTAGTGTAGTTTGGACCCATGGACCAACATGAATTAAATAGTTAGATTTGGCCCATTTAGAAAGCCCATAGTTAAGGAGATGGATTAAATTAATTAAGTGATTAGACTAGAAGCTTCCTTCCTTAATTATTTCTTCATGAAAGGCCCCAAGGGGTACATTGGATATTTTATAATTGCTTGGGAGAGGGGCAAGGCCGGCCTATTAAAAGAGGGGAGAAATTTCTCTCTCCTCTCATTCTCATTTCCAATCTAGATCTAGAATTTTCCACTCCCAAATTCCCTCCATTCCTATTCCAATTCCCCACCAAATTCATTTCAAATTCTTCCCAATTCACCATTAGAAGGTTGAGAAGCAAGGATCTAGAAGGAGGAAGCAAGGATCTACAAAGAGAAGCAAGGATCTACAATTTGGAAGCAAGTTCATCTCAATTGGAGGTTTCATTGGGAATCCATCTTCCAATAGATATAATTCAGTTTTTCCCATTAAAATAGCTTCTAAATCTGAGATTTAATCATGTAAAATTAACCTATATGTATGTACTACCCATAGGACTTTGTTTTGTGTTCATAGGAGACCCAGGGAGAAAGTTATGGTGCTTTTGTGTCAATTTTGTTGGAATTCCGAATTTACATTTTGTTGTGTGTGTCAATTGATCCTATAGATCAATTGGACATGTGCTTATGTGTTTGGGGCTTATGTCGTATCCATATTTGGGTACATATGGTTCGTATCCCAACTATTTGGTGATACGTGTCATTTTGGGGGTTTTCCCTCCGACACGGGACTTTGAACATGTCGTATTTTGATACGGACACATAGATCTACTTTTGACACTTTGATTTGTTCATAAATATTAATTATGACTTGTTTGTGTCCTTCGGGGTGCAATTGGTTGTGTATTGGACTCGTGTCACATGCGTATCCTATATCTAGTAGGATACGGTGTGATACTCTCCAATTTGGTGTGTTTATGTGTAGATCTAATTATTTATGCTTTAAATTTTTCATTTATAATTAGTAAATATATATAGATATTATATATTATTTTAGTGTATTTATTATGGTATTTATTGTAGCATAGATCTATATATTTCTATTTGTTCTAATGTGGTGTATAAATATAGATATGTAGCTTTCTTGCATGCAATTATATATGTACTTATGTTAATAAAATATTTTATACATAAAGGTTTGTAAAATATATTTATGTGTTTAAATGTGTAATTATATTATTTATAATTATTATATAATTATTTATATATTAATGAATATATTTTTATGTGTGCTTCTAGCCATGTAAAATATATACATTAATATGTGCATGTGTTATGTAACTATTGATATTTAATTATGTAAGTTTATATGTATATATATATATATATATAAGTACATAGTTATTAAATTATTTTATATATATATATGTATTTTGATTTATATATCTTATATATATATGTGCTTTTGTGAGGTATAATACTAGTAGTAATATATTATATTATTTGTATAAATATTGGTTTGTATATACTTTATATTAGAGTGTATATTATTTATACTTTGTGTGGGTACCAATTGGGATCAAGACCTTGATTCCTAATTGTGTATTTTTATTCTATATTATTTAAATAGATGTCTTGAGAGGTTGACCTTGGTTTGACCATGTTTGACTTTAGTTGACTTTAGAGTTGACCATAGTTGACTTTTAACTTAGAATTGATTTATTTGACCTAGAAGTTGACTAGTTTGACTTGTTCTCTTTCTGGGACCTTGTATTAATGTGGTATTCTATATCTAGGTCTTCGAGGCATCGAGTCAGACATCTGTGAGACTTTTTCATTGGACTTCAGGCGAGTATATTCTCTGATAGTTTCTCATTTATGATATCCTCTATGTTCGTTGTATCTAGTGTAGATATACATGTTTCTCTTGACACTATGGTTACACGGATTGGTATATCCGGATCTCGTCATGAGATGTTATTCCTTGGTATATGGTGTATATGGTGCAAGTATTGTTTCATTGGTTATCTTGTACATGTACAGACACCGGGAGGAGTCGCTCTCTTCTTGGGGAATCTAGTGCCATAGCATACCGTGGTTGGATCTATTATACCAGTTGGGGGTGGGGAGTATTAGTATAGATATGTGATCAAATCCCTATTGAATAAAGTATTGGTAAGCGAATAGTGTTGATCATGCACCGCACGTATGATTAGCCAGGCCGCATTGTATCTTGCCCAAGCCGATCACATGTTAAGCTAGTACTCACACACTTAGTCATTAGTATTATTGTTTCATTGGCATATTGTTCATTATTGTATTTCTTTCCAGTATTTTCTTATTGTCTATATATCTCTTGTATCTATTTTGTGCATCTTGTTTATCCACAGCTATTTACTGTTACATAGTTTTTATCATGGATTAGAACTGCTGTTAGAGATGTACTCTGCTCCTTTCCTGACTGGATATATTTTTCCAGATGACACTGAGGAGTACCCTACCTATTATGGACCCCAGGATGTTGTGGGTTTAGATTCTGAGACCCTGGCTCAAGAGGGACTTATCCCAACTGAGACAGTTGACCCTGGAGTTGTAGCTTTGTAGTATGATAGTATTCTTTTGTACTGGATTTGTCTCCAGCTTATTTTGTTTCTCTTCAGACTCATTGATGTATTATTTTAAACTCATGAGTTGTATGATGACTATTCTATTCTTATCTGTTTCGTGCTCATTCTATCTTAGTTCTGTGATTGAGTATTCTATCATTATTGGTGGTTTATTACTTTAGAAAGACTATCTAGACAGCGTTCTACCGCCGATTCTGCGACGTAGGCTGGGCGTTGTTTCCGACTAGTATCCTTACATCGGGTACGGGTCGTGACATTTAGGCTTAGGTTTAGGGTTCGGTTGAGTTTTGAAGAGGGATGGTGATGGTGATGTAGAAAAAATAATGGAGGATGATGGTTTTTGCATGAGGGAGGAGAAGATGACTACCTTAGGGATTAGGGCCGGTCATGTATTCCTTGGGATGGGGTTGGCTCTTTGGGAATGGGATTAGGATGAGGGATTATATGTAGGGAATTATGTGTGGTGAGGATGGTGCTTTATTTTGAATGAAGGGCCAAGATTTAACATGAAGGGGAGTGTACAAACAAAAAAGGGAGAGAGGGAGAGAGTTGAACCGGTCAAAGAGGGAAGGAGGTTTTCTTCATTGGCTTTGACCAATAGGATGGTGACACCTTATTGCACTTTTGTATGAAAGCCCCCAAAAATTAGAAAATTGCACAAAATGTGAGAATTGGGATTTGATGAAGGAAAATACCATGTTTGGTGTAATATAATGGTTAAAAAGGGTGTGGTATTTAGTATAATTCTTGCGGGTATTAGTGGGGGTTTAGTTTGGTGTTGGGTCTAATTTTGGGTCAAGTTGGGTCCTTACACCAATTTAATTAAAATTAATGTAAGTGGTGTTCTAAAATTAATTGGAAGTGCATAGGGTTAAAATTAGGTGGGACACAAGTGTCATGGACATAGAAGACTCAGAATATAATATTTTCATAATTTGGGTTACACAAAACGGGTCGAGATTGTATCTCCAATTTCGACTGGAACGCACAAAGATGCAAAGTTAGATTTATTTGAAATTAAAAATAAATATCTGCGACGAATATTGTGCGACTAAAATGAAGCACAAGAGAGCATATTTATGAGTTACACAAGGATCAAAATAGAAGACGGACACGTCTAGGACAAGGGTGTAAAATTTGTTGGAAGACAAAGCTAGTGTAGCGCTCCAAATATCGAAGCAACGATAAGGTACAATAATTAAATAAAATCACAGTAATAAATATAATCCACAATATTTAATTCCTTAAAATGCTAATTAAATCCATAATCCTATAATTTAGTCAGGTGTTCATCTAATGGGCTTCTAGGTCTAGTCCAGTAACCCATGCATTAATGAACACTATATATATTATATAAATATAACATGCAATATAATATACACAATACTTATAATAATTAAAAAGACAAAAATACCCCTATTTTAGAATGTGGTAGTGACACAAACTCAATACCTTGAGTATCAACCCAATACCTTGAGTATCCATTCAATACCTTGACATTACCTTGGTATCACAAGGTAATATGAATTCTAGTATATACTAACTACCCAATATACTAAACTATAAACTAAGATGTATTAATTAATACCATACTACAATAGTAACTACTAATATATACATACATATCTCTAACTAGTAACAAGTATATATATATATATATATATATATATATATATATATATATATATATATAACACTACTAAACTATTAAGTAACTAACTAGATAACTATTCTGATAGGTTAACTAATAAACTATACATCAAGCTACTAGCTAACTAAACTACTAATTAAACTAACAAGTAACTAACTAGTTAAACTACTAACTAATACTAACAAGGAACTAACTAGCTAACTTACCTCCTTACCCTGCTCTACACTTGTTATTGCTGCTGCATATGCTGCTGCTATTGCTGGAGTTGCTGCTGCCACTACATGTTGCTACACTTGTTAGCCTTGTTGCACTGCATACTGCTACTGCCTCTGTAGTGCTAGCTGTTGCTGCTGCTACAGCAGTTGCTGCATGCTTGTTGTGTTGTAGTGCCTTGCTGCACTGCCTCAAGCTGCTGCTACCCATCTCCAACTCCTTGCTGCAGTTGCTACTACATGTTGTTGTTGTGTTGCTCGATTACCCCACCCCCTATTCACTGCACACTACACACACACATCTACAAACACAAACACACATCTATATATATATATATATATATATATATATATATATATGACACTCTCACTCACACACACACATACATATATATATATATATATATATATATATATATATATATATATATGACACTCTCACTCACACATACATATATAAGTAGATATATATATCTATATATACACATACATATGTACATATATATAATATACACACATACATATGCAACCCTCTAGGTATATATATAATCACAAACTCACACACACACACACACACACACACACACACACACACACACACATATATATATATATATATATATATATATATATATATATATATATATATATATATATATATATATATATACATACATATGTATGTGTATGTATTTTATATAAGTATATATATAGATATATATGTATGTAAATACATATATGTGTGTGTAAATATATATACATTTAGTGTAGTATATATGTGTTGTGTTTGTGTGTGATGAGTGCTATTAGAAGCATCAACTTAAGTGTACACTAGTTACTGCCTTGAGCAGTTGCTCGAGCAGTTAGTGAATAGAAAAGGGGGATGTGCAGGCAGTATAGTGTCTAGGGGTCGGGTTTTGATGGCAGCTGCAAGCAACGACAATAGCTATTTGCACACATATTGTGCACTTGAGCATGGCAGGCGGCAATAACATGCATCCTTAGTAGCAGCAGTAGCAAGGAGAAGCATTAGCTGCTTTGGTTTAGGAGTTTAGATGGGGGCTCAAATGGATGTTTAACTGATCAACTGTGGAACAGCAATATTGTTAACAAGCAGCACATCAATATCTGGGAACTGAGATGATTAACAATAAATTAAAAGAAGCAGTGCTTTCAGTGAATTATTAAGATAATTAAATTCTAAGTGGCAGCAGTTAGTTAGTTTTAGGGGAGGGGAATATTGAGTGAAACAGAGCAGTGGCAGCAGCATTGGTATACAGCAATAGAGTATCAGATAACTCTGATACATAGAGTACCTAATACACTGTAATAGCAGTAGCTACCATTGCCTAGTTAGAAGTTAGTGTTTGATCTTAGAGGTTAGTTAATAGTTGTTAGTTACTAATAGATAGTATATAGTTTTAATGGTTAATTATTGGTGTCAGTTAATTAGTTAGTGATAATATATATATTAGTATGGATCAGTTGGCAGTTAAGTATAAATTAGTTAGTATATAATATATATGTTAGTATATGAGTTAAGTATTTAGTTGGTTAGTTGGTAAGTGTGTATATATATATATGTATCAGATAGCTTTATACATACATTAGCTTATATCAGTTAGGTATTAGTTGATAAATAGTTAGTAGCAGCTAGTATGATATATGTATCAGTGAATTAGTAGATTAATTTAATGTATCAGTTAAGATATTAATCCCATAGATAGAAAAACCTTGGTTCAACCATAGTTAGACCTATTAACCTTAGTATGGACTTAATTTGACTTAGTTTAATTAGTGTGTACTTAGTATTGGCTTAGAAGAGCATGTAGTAGTGCATTTAATTTATTTCTCTTTATTTCATCCAAATTTGATATACCATTCATATCTAGGTGTGTGTGACACCAGCTTGGACACCGAGTGATATCATTTACTCCGGACAAAGACGAGTACATTCTCTGATAGTTTTTTTATTTGACTGCTTCTGTGTTTTATGTATTTAGTATGGAGATATTTGATTCCTGACACGATGGTCACACGGATTGGTATACATGGATCTTGGTCATAAGATATTATTATTGTGATGATTCAGTGATCACCGTATTGTGCTTCGGGATTACTTAGTGATTATCATGAGATCTTGTGATTATATAGACCGTGATCATAGTGCATGATATTATAGACCGTTCATCGTGATATACGTGTTATCACGTATCGTGATTTGGATCCGTCTACTAGTTGGGAGATAGAGAAGTAATAGTAAATATGTGATCAAACCTTATAGCCCGTGTTATAGTATAACCCGTGATAGCTAGCAGATCATGCAACTTACGCGTGGTCATGCTAGCTCCCATTTATTTATATAGCTCATGTTAGGTCCAAGCCGATCACATATTTTGCTAATATTTCAAGGCAACAGCTATTATTTTATTATTTTATTTCTTGTTCATTACAGTAATGTTCTATATCGTATTATTCTCAGTTATTGCCATTTTACCATGATGCTCTTTCGTATGATATATGTTAGTTCAGTTATTTCTATCATTTATTTTTATTTCTATTGTTTTTTTATAGTTTTGGTCAATTATTTGAACTGCTATTGGGTTATACTTTGCTTCCATCCTGACTGGATATATTTTTCAGATGATTCATTAGAGGACTAGTGTCCTACATATTACTGACCGCAAGTTGGCGAGGTAGTTGAGCCAGTATCCGTAGAGCCTTTTGAGATAGTACCACCAGCTGGAGAGACTTAGACTTTTCTTTATGAGTTTTATTTGATTTTTAGTAGACTTGTGGCATGTATTATTCTTTTTGGTTTTATGTGGAGATTGGACTTGTATTAAGACTCTTACATTCTTTTACTTTTAATCCATATTGTGTCATTCTTCCTCTAGTTTGTTATTGTGATTGAGTATTGTTTACCATTACCATATTATCATTTTGCCCTCCTTTTGGAGTTTAGATAGCATGACAGGTACCTTATATATATATTTTATGAGATGTGTAGATAGTTATGTTAACCCAGACAATGTTCTAATACCGATGCTGCAGCGTATGCTGGACGTACCCACGTACTCGTGTCCCTACACCGGGTGTGGGTCGTAACACAGTTACTAACAAATGCAGTTGAGATTCCTTACAGCCACATGTCCTACAGACTATCCGGGTTATCCAGACGTAAGAGTACATAGCATTGATTAATTAAGTATATAGTATTTTTCTGATAAATTGTAATACTCGACGATGTGCTGAAAGTGTGCCCCTCTCGACGGAGAGCTCCAAATCCATTAAGTATCGCTGGGATACCGGGATTGCATGTAGCCAGAAAATCTCTCTAGATGCTTGTAAATAATTATTCTAATTATTAACTTAGGCAAGTTATCAAGGATTCCTGATCGTGGTACTTAAAAATCTTTCTTAGACATGATGTAAGACGGGACAATGGCTTGACAAGTATAATCAGGACAGGGACAAGCAATCAACCATGAAAATTTATCTTATCAGTACAAGCATTTCTGTTCTGGAGATTCTAGCATGTCAGGAGTGAGCTATGTCGAGCCACCATCAGGTTTATCCGTACATGTCAGGTATATGAAGTCAGGGATCAAGTTCATTCAGTATAAGTCAGGTATTTGGAGTTCTTAGTTTAACAGTGCCCTTACATTCCATGTTCCGGGTATTCCATATTTTGGTAAGTACAGCCTCCAGGTTATAAGCAATTTAGAAATAAAATACATTAGGTGAATTTAACTAATTGGGCCAAGCACAAGGAGTAAATAATCTATAAGAGAACATATAACAAAGGAAAATATTGATACTATAAGTGCTAGAAGTGCAGGAGATGAGCAAGCCGCATGCAAGAAACTGGCCGCATGGATCAAACTGGCCGCATGCAAGAAATTGACTGCATGGATCAAACTGGCCGCATAGATCAAACTGGGTCCACTCTTCGGGGTAAGGGTTGAATGACAAAAATAAATACAAGGCCAGAAAGTGACTGAAGTGACTAGAGTGTGTAAGAGAAGTGACCGATGTGATTGGCCAATAAAGCGTATCAAAAAAAAAGACAAATTCAGGGGAAATTGTGCCAAGGCGGCGCTGAGTCATGCATTAGGAAATGGACACATAGCTCGGTCCGTATGGAAAATTTTGGCTGCATAGACAATTTTGGTTGCTTGCTCCTCTGGGCAGCATGGAATCAGAAACAGAGAGAAATTTTTTTCGTTCAAGTTTCATGCATTTGGTCAAGGGGCGCATGTGTAAATTCAGCCATGCGTCCAACAAGATGGCCGCATGCTGAGCTTGGAGCGAGGAGTCCAGGCCGCATGCAAAATAGGCCGTATAGAGCTTCTTCATCCCAGAACAGCAAGTTTCAGTCATAGAAAAGCTCCAAGTCCAAAAAATGTGATTATCCCTGAAATTCTCATTTTTAACTCAAATCCAGAAAAGTAAAGTTCTAAACCACTAGAAATCAGATGTTCTCTCATATAGAACAACTAGTTTTGGAAAACAACAAATTTTAAGAGATCAAAACCATAAAAATGTCAAGAACACATTAAAATAAAAATATAGATATAGTCCAACCAAGCTATCAAAATAGAAAATACCAAGAAGTAAACATGCATAGGAGTTCATAGAGCACAATATAGACTAATAAAATACAAGAAATCCACAATAATATAAAAGTACAAGCTTTCTAACATTTACAAGATGTACTTACCTAGAACCACCACTAACTACTACCGCTACTACCAAAGGAAAGGGGTGGAGGACCGGTCCTGGGCTTCTCTCGGCTAGGAAGGAGGGGAGTGGAAAGGAGAAAAAATGAAAAGAGGGAAAAATAAAAGAATGAGGAAGAGAGAGAAAGAGAGGGGTTATATATCATGGGTAGTCAACACTATTCACAAATCTAGGAATTACATGAGAGCAGCTAGAGAAATCAAAAAAAATATACAGGACACAATATATAGCAATAGAACATATATACAAGATATAAATATGAAAAATACGCTATAGTGAGACGAGTATCATAACTCTCACCTTCTTAGAAAAAATTTGACCTCGAAATTTTAATAAGGCACAAGATCTAGCAAGGAGACTACAGGAATCAGGCAATAAAATAAGCATTATGGTACGGGTGTCAATCACAAGCTATGAGCTATCTAGAACCAGGAAAGCATGCACAAGACAAAATCAGGGTACGGGATATACAAACAAGTATACCTCACGAGTTAAACATATATAGGTATCAAGCTCGGATATCATCCTCGCGCTCCCAAGTTGACTCGCCCGGTGAGTGATGCCCCCAAGCAACTCGGACTAAATGAATGGTCCGTCTCTTGAGAATTTTTTCTTTCTGGTCCAAAATGGATACAGGTCTCTCCTCATACAAACGTCAGTACCAACAACCAATTCTGAATGATCTAGGATATGGTTTGCATCCAGTATATACCGTCATAGCTGGGATACATAAAAATATTATGTATCTCATGAAGCGACGACGGATAAGCAAGACGATAGAAAATATCTCCTACTCGCTCAAGAATATGGAACGGACCTATGTACCATGGACTAAGCTTTTCTGGTACACCAAATCTGATGACTACACGGGTAGGCAAAATTCGAAGGAATACATAGTCGTCGATAGAAAACTCAAGAGGCCCACGATGCGAATCGGCCCAATGATGCTGGCGATCTCGTGATACTTGAAGATGCTTCCAGACTTGCTTAACTACTCCAACTGTTTGGACTATTATCTCGGGACCAAGCAATTACTTTTCGCCAATGACATCCTAAGCTACAGGGAATCTGCACTTCCTTCCATACAGTGCCTCGAAGGGTGCCATCTGGATACTGGCCTAGAAACTGTTATTATAGGAGAATTCTACTAGGTGTATGAGATCCTCCCACGAACCACCAAAGTCAAGGGTACATGAATGAAGCATATCTTCTAGAGTCTGGATGGTTCACTACGACTGACCATCTGTTTGGGGATGATAATCCGTACTGAACTTCAGGCGGGTGCCTAAGCTCTGTTGAAGACTCTGCCAAAAGTGAGAAGTAAATATGAAATCCCTCTCAGAAACTATGCTAACTGGTACCCATATGGTCTAATAATCTATCTCATGTACATCTCGGCTAACTATTCTGTGGACTGGCCAATCCTTAAAGGAAAAAAAGTGTGCAACTTTCTCTAGTCGATCCACTATTACCCAAATAGCATCCTTGCCAGCTGGGGACCTAGGTAGACCTGTCATGAAATCCATGATAATATATTTCCACTTCCACTCCGGAATTGGTAAAGGCTGAAGAAGTCATGCTGGTCTCTGATGCTCAGCTTCAACTTGTTGGCATACCAAACATCAAAAAATAAACTGAGCTATCTCGCATTTCATTCTATTCTACCAAAAATGCTGACGAATGTCTCTATACATCTTGGTTCCTCCGGGATGCACTGAATATTATGAACTATGGGCCTCCGACATAATCTTACGGCGAAGGTCTCTGTTAGGTACACAAAGATGATTTCCAAAATAGAGAGTTTCGTCACTGAGAATTCTAAGTTTGGGTCTACGTTCTGCCTCACACTCTACTCTGAGTTGCTGAATTTTGGCATCTGTTGACTGTACTATCTTGATTCTTTTTACTATACTGGACTGAACTTGTAGACCTGCCATAAATGTTGCGTTGCCAAGCAATACTACTTCTACGTCCATCTCTTGAAGATCTTCTAAAATCTCTCACGGCGTTATGAGAAAATAAGCTCATGCTCTTTGGCTCAAGGCATCCGCTACCACATTGGCATTCCCAAGATGATACTAAAGGTCAAGATCATAGTTTGTCATCAACTTCAGCCATCTTCTTTGCCATATATTAAGATCCTTCTGGGTAAAAACATACTTCAAACTCTTGTGATCGATATAAATCTCTACTCGATCTCCATATAAGTAATGTCTTCAAAGTTTAAGTGCGAAAACAACTATCGCTAACTCCAAATCGTGTGTTGGATAATTTCTTTCATGATCTCGAAGTTGCCAGAACGCATAAGCTATAACATTGCTATGCTGCATTAAAACGCATTCCAGTCCCTTGCCGGACATATCACAATAAACTATGAATCCACTTGTCCCGTTCGAAAGCGTCAAAATATGTCCTGTGATCAATTTTTGCTTAAGATTCTCAAAAGAGGTCTAACATGGATTTGTCCAAAAAAAGTGTACATCCTTCCATGTTAGCTGCATCAAGGGTACAAAAATTCTAGCAAAGTCTGCCATAAATCGTCGGTAATATCCTGCTAATCCCAAGAAACTGTAAACTTCTGCAACTGTTCTAGGTACTGGCCATGTTTCAACGGCTTCTATCTTCTTGGGATCTACCTCCACTCCACCTCTGACAATGATTTGGCCTAAGTAGAAAATACGATCAAGCCAAAACTCGTATTTGCTGAATTTTGCATATAACTTATGCCCTTTGAGAATTTGAAGAATTGCTCGAAGATGTTGCCCGTGCTCTGCTTTACTCCGACTATACACCAAGATGTCGTCGATAAACACTATCACGAACTTGTCCAGGTAAGGCATAGAAATACGATTCATAAGATCCATAAATACTGATGGCACATTGATTACTCCAAAGGGCATCACTAGAAACTTCCAATAGCCATATCTTGACCTGAACGCCATCTTGGGTATATATTGCTCTCTGACTCTGATTTGATGATATCCATACCGTAAATCAATCTTTGAAAACATGGTCACTCCACTAAGCTGGTCGAACAAGTCATCTATCTAAGGAAATGGATACTTATTCTTGATGGTTACCGCATTAAGAGTATGATAATCAACACATAACCGTAACGTGCAATCCTTCTTCTTCACAAGTAGCATCGAAGCTCCCCAAGGCGATCCACTAGCACGAATGAATCCCTTGGTTCTCAATTCTTTAATCATTCGGTACAAGACTTCTAACTCTGAAGGCACCATCCTGTAGACTCTCTTTGATACTGGGGCTGTCCCAGGAAGTAGATCGATGGTAAACTCAATTTCTCTTTTTTGTGGCATGCCTGAAAGTTCTTCTGGAAATACATCCGAAAATTCATCAATAACTCGGGGGAATCGTACTTCTTTCGTTACTGTCATTCTCAAGGTTGCTGGTGAAGATTCTGTCGCGCCTCTAGAAAATGAGAATTTGTCTTCTCAGGGAATACGAAAGATAACCTTTGCAGTATGGCAATCTATCGTTGCGTATTAAGAACTTAACCAATCCATGCCTAAGACGACGTCATAATCTCCCATAAAATATTCTATCAATCTGGCAAAAAATCCTCGCCTACATACTATGACTCAATATGATACATAAACCCTATCGACTTCCATGATACCATTACCATTAATTATATTGAGTCTTACTGATAAGGATTCGGGTTCTAAACCAATTCGTATCGCAAATCGTGCAGACATAAAAGAATATGATGCACCTGAATCAAACAATACTAAAGCTGAATGAGAGTTGACAAGAATGGTACCTGCCACTACTTTACCTGAAGCTAACTGCTCTTCCACAGAGAATGCCATTACCTGACCTCGTCCTCTCGGTGCTAGTCCTCTCTGCTGTGGGCCTCCTTGTCTGGCCTGTACTTGGGCTTAGGCCTGCGCATACTGCTGTGGCCTTTGTTGCTGGTATACTTGAGATTGGGTCGGCAAAGGCCTCTGACCCTAGTTCTGCTGAGTCGGCACCGAAGTCCTATACTATGGTCA
The DNA here is from genome assembly GCA_036927795.1 of Iris macrosiphon. Lineage (NCBI taxonomy): Eukaryota > Viridiplantae > Streptophyta > Magnoliopsida > Asparagales > Iridaceae > Iris > Iris macrosiphon. Next base: position 97,564,341 of record JAYESA010000004.1, read on the forward strand.
TGCCGGGGAAGACGATGATGAACTAGCTTTATGTGGGCAAGATTCCACTCTGTGTCCTAGAGCACCACGGGCTAAACACAATCCATGTGCTATGTGACACTCAGAAAATACGTGCCCAGGTTTCCCACAATGAGAACACCATACTGAAGATGTCCTCTTCAGTTGGGGTAAGTTTGGTGTTGTTTGCTGGATCGAGGCTGTTGATGCTGGCCTCCTCGGAGATCCAATGGTTAAGGCCCTAACTGTCGGGGCTGGTGCTGAAGACTGGGAGTAAGGATCTCTTGAGGTGTGGATCCTCTTCCTTACTCTAGTTCTATCCATGATTCTTTGGGAGGTATACTCATGCCTCCTTGCTGCTTGTAATACGACGTTAAAAGTCTAGAACTCATGATGTTCTACTATTAATATAATCTTCAGGTAAAGTTCCTGCTGGAACATCCTAGCTTTATCCAATTCGATCGTCACCAAGGTGGGAGCAAACCGACTTAGTCTGCAGAACTCTGCATCATAGTCGTCGACTTTCCTGCCCATCTGCTTCAAGTTGTTAAAGCCTTGCTGAAGGTCATAATATGATACCGCGTTAAAGTACCTTGTTTGGAAACTCTCGCTGAAGATGGCCCAAGGGACGGGTATTGTCAGAGAAATCATTTGTGCTGCCCACCAGTCTCGGGCCAAGTCTAGCAACTACAGTCGAACTACTGATACTTGCTCTCAGTCAGGCACTCCTGCTGCCTCAAGGATAGCTTCAGTGTCCTTAAGTCACGCATCTGATGCAATCGCATCTTCGATATTATAAAAATACAAAGGTTGGAGGCGCTTGAAGTTGCTTGTTGTGTTTGGGGCACGATGACCACCTCTTTCTAATGCCACTTGTACTGACTGGGTGAGAGCGTCACCCTGTCACTCTTGAGATGCTAGTAGCTGCCAGATGATCCCTATCAGGGCCTGTGTATCACTTTCTGCATTGGTGGGTACTGGCGGGACTGCCACTATGGGTACAACTGGTGGTTCTGGTTGGACCTATTGTTCCACATCTTGAGCCATCCTAGGCTCTGCTTTAGAATATTCCGACTGAGCCGCAAAGAGATTTTGACCGGCTGGTGGTTATCCTGCTACCGACAAACTCTAGTTGGCTGATCGGAAGGACCAGAAATAGTGTTCCTGAAAGGTAGAGAATACAAGGATCAAATCAGAAGGACAGGATAGATCGAGGGTCAAAGCAGATGTTGAATCAAGATTTATGGGATACAAATTCGATGTTGGAATATATCACTAAGTAGCATGAATGAGACATCTAAACAATGATAAACCACCCATACTTCTGAATTTTTAGACCTGCATGGGCCACCACTTAAACCGTGTCACACCACAGAATCAGAATACTGAAGAGCGGGACGGACAAAGCCAGCTACGTATACCAAGTACTCTATACCCCGAGATACGGTCACGGCTGTCTAGACATATGAGGGTTTCCTCTACAATCCAACGGGCATTCCTGGGTCAAGAGTCCTAGTTGTATCAATCTTAAGAAAGCAACAAGTTACAAGAAGTATAATCACCAAACATATAATAGTAAGGTGTCACAAACTAAACATACATAGATGATCATGAAGCTAGTTACCAAAATAAAGAACTAGTAGAGTGCAATATTACATGATCAGCTCTAGCTATAGTCTGAAATATGCTTTATATATAGGCCCGCGGGCTAAAATGTCAAATACCAAAACATGAGCTAAATACGTGCTCGGTGGCTAAACGCCTCAAAAGTATAAGTACAAGATTAGGTGGGTGATGAAGAAGAAGCCCACTCAAGTCCTCGGGTGTTCCTCGTTTTCATAATCTAGAGGCAGAATGTACGGAAGATCCTACGGTGTTGCTCCAAAATTTGGCCATACAAAACCAGTGAGGTTAGACCCCAAAATAGCAAAAGTACCATAAGGGAGTCAACTTAGGAACTAAAAACCAGCATACAAACATTCAATAGCATAAGAAAATATAAAAAGAGCAATATATAAATAAGCAGTTAAGCAGTTTCATAAATCAGTAACGGGTATAGCTCAGGATTAGTAGCTGGGTGATCCAAGACAAGACAAGACTAAAAAATATGCAATCACGATCAATCATGACCTACAGCTTACTACCATTAACTAACTAGGGTTATCATAATCCTGATTACTAACAAATGCAGTTGAGATTCTATACAGCCACATGCCCTGCAGACTATCCGGATTATCCAGACGAAAAAGTACATAACATAGATTAATTAAGTATATAGTATTTTTTTGGTAAATTGTAACACTCGACGGTGTGCTGAAAGTGTGCCCTCTCGACGGAGAGCTCTAAATCCATTTGGTGTTGCTGGGATACCGGAATTGCATGTAGCCAAAATATCTCTCTAGATATTTTTTGATAATTATTCTAGTTATTAACTTAGGCAAGTTATCAAGGATTCCTGATCGTGGTGCTCAGAAATCTACCTTAGACATAATGCAAGACTGGACAATAGATTGACAAGTACAATCAGAACAGGGACAAGTAATCAACCTCGAAAATTTATCTTATCAGTACAAGCATTTTAGTTCTGGAGATTCTAGCATGTCAGGAGTGAGCTACGTCGAGCCACCATCAGGTTTATCCGTACAAGTCAGGTATCTGGAGTCAGGGATCAAGTTCATTCAGTACAAGTTAGGTATCTGGAGTCAAGGATCAAGTTCATTCAGTACAAGTCAGGTATCTGGAGTTCTCGGTTTAACCATGCCCTTACATTCCATTTTTTGGGTATTCTATATTCTGGTAAGTGTAGCCTCCAGGTTATACACAATTTAGAAATAACATGCATCAAGTAAATTTAACTAATTGGGCTAAGCACAAGGAGTAAATAATCCATAAGAGAACATAAAATAAAGAAAAATATTGCTACAATAAGTGCTAGAAGTACAGGAGATGAGTTGGCCGCATGCAAGAAGCTAGCCGCATGGATCAAACTGGACACATGGATAAAACTTGGACCACTCCTCGGGACAAGGGTTGAGTGACATGAATAAATATAAGGCCAAAAAGTAACTAAAGTGACTAGAGTGTGTCAGAGAAATGACCGATGTGACTGGCCAATAAAGCGTGTCAGAGAAGAAAAGATAAATTCAGGGGAAATCATGCCAAGGTGGCGCTAAGTCATACATTGGAAAATGGATACATAGCTCGGGCCGCATGGACAATTTTGGTCGCATAGACAATTTTGGCCGCATGCTCCTCCGGGCCGCATGCTCCTTTGGGCCGCATGGAATCATGAACTTAGAAATTTTTCTTTCGTTCAAGTTTCATGCATTTGGTTAATGGGCGCATATGCAGATTCAGCCAAGCGTCCAACAAGTTGGCCGCATGCTGAGTTTGTAGCGAGTAGTCCAGGCCGCATGCAAAGCAGGACGCATGGAGCTCCTTCGTCCCATAACAGCAAATTTCAGTCATAGAAAAGCTCCAAGTCCTGAAAATAAAATTCTTCCTGAAATCCTCATTTTTAGCTTAAATCCAGAGAAGTAAATTTCTAAACCACTAGAAATCAGATGCTCTCTCACATAGAACAACTAGTTTTGAAAAACAACAAGTTTTAAGAGATCAAAACCATAAAAATATCAAGAACACATTAAACTAAAAATATAGATCTAGTCCAACCATGCTATCAAAACCAAAAATTCTAAGAAGTAAATATGCATAGAAGTTCATAGAGCACAATATAGACTAATAAAATGCAAAAAATCCACAATAATGTAAAAATACAAGTTCTCCGTCATTGGCAAGATGTACTTGCCTAGAACCACCACTAACTACTACCACTACTACCAAAGAAAAGGGGAGGGAGACCGGTCCTGGGCTACTCTAGGCTAGGAAGGAGGGGAGAGGAAAGGAGAAGAAAATGAAAAGAGGGAAAGTGAAAGAATAGAGAAGAGAGAGAAAGAGAAATAGAGGGATTATATATCAAGGGTAGTAAACACTATTCACAAATCTAGAAATTACATGAGAGCAACTACAGAAATCCAGAAAATATACGAAAAGCAATATACAACAATAGAACATATATACAAGATATGAACATAAAAAATATGCAATAGTTAGACGAATCTCATAGGAAGCGGCATGGTGCCTATGGAACCATCGAACGGGGTATGGTTCCCACTGAGAAATCGAATGTGGCATGGTGCCTTGAGATAGTGCAAGAATGATATACTATGTCGAGTAGATACGGTGCATGGTCATGGACAGCCTGTGTAGAGGCACAGCTTCCTCAAACGAGATATACCGGGGTACCGAGATCATTCATCCTAGGAGGAAACAATGATAACATGCTTGAGCACGGGTATTATGATAACTGCAGTTGGGCTTGCTACCCGGACTGATAGGACGCATCGCAATACTTGGTAAGGCGGATCTTCGGCAGGGCTTGCAACTCAAGCACGAAGGATCACTGAATTACCCGGGAGAAATTCCAATATAACACTTGTGTCGCTAGTGACCTGAATATTTATAGGGTGTACACTAACAAATGTCTGATACAGGGGAAAAAATTGTCCGTCTTGCATTAGTGCAATGGCGTGCATATCGGTTATGGAAGTCACGAATGAGTGATGCAGTTCGGTATTCGATATCTGTTTTACATACGCCATTCAAGCATAACCTGCAAGCATGGTCAATTACCAATACGATCGAGTATAATATATTTAGTTACCGATACGATCGAGTATAACATGCTTAGCTTCTTAAGTGATTCAATTCTTACATGTATATATGCTTACGTAAATTTAATATTTATTATGCGTACATGCTTTACTGATTTCGATACATACCCCGAACATAAACTAAAATTTATCTAAGTTCTAAATAGAAAGATCACCATATAAAACTGTATGCTTCACATGACTACTTAGTGTCAGTTTAGGCGAACAGGTTAACCTGCTCACCAGTACAATATGAGTACTGATCCCCCAACCCCAAGGTAAGAAAGATCGTTTGGACGTACACACGACGTTGGAAGCTCTAGTTGGCAACATACATGTGTTCGGCCGGGATACGTGCCTGATATATGAAGACATGATGTATAAAATGGTAGAATCCTTTGTGAGAAAAAGAGATCAATGAGTGTTGTAATCCAACTTGGCATATAAAGTGGGGTTATTCAGAGCCATTATAATTGCTACAATTATCAATAAAAGAGCTTTGTCTTGCATACTCTGTGTGTTTTCATATTGACTCTATAATTCTTTCGCTGCAACTTTATAATTTTGATGATAACTATTATGTTTTATTTTCTTGCCTTATGTAAGTGCAACCTAGACTCGCATGCAATCACGCCCGGAGGACGATTATCGACTCTATAAAGTAGGCACATGACACCTTGAACACCAACTCTACCCAATTTCAGAATTACTTCTGCTAAGTGGGATCACTCATAACCTCAAATGGTATGTGACCTCTTGAATCATAACACCAACAACTGGAACGTCGACCTTGTTCACCATCTCTTTCATCTGCATGAAGCTAGTGAAATACTTAAGATTGTCCCTATGACAAGGGAGGGCGATGATACTCTTTTATAGACTAAATCTAGGCATGGGAGAGTCTCTGCTAAATCCTTTTATGAGTCTATCAGATGCAAAATCCAATCCTCTTCCTCTTTAGCCAATATTAAGATCAGTTTCAACTAGAAAGACACTAAAAAAATCAATAGATTGGCTCCAAAAATCTCGTACTTTATTTGGAGACTTGTACACGAAGCTCTTCCACTGAAGACTGCCATTATGAAGCATCCTACCTCCATCGATACATTGTGCCCCCTATGTGATATGCAGAATAAAACATACAACCATTTGTTCTTTTAATGTTCATTATCTAAAGTTCTCTGGTTTGTATCTCCTATCGGGCTTCGAGTAGAAGTCAGTCATGATATCAATGCACTTCTTAATTCGTTATTGTGCAACTCAGACACTGAAGATGTATACCGTATAGGAACCATCCAAACTTTATTGATATGGAAAGCCAGGTGTAATCTAATTTTCAAGTAAACTATCCCTTGTATCCTAAAGATGTTAGTATCAACATCAAACATCTTTGACTCCTATCTACATGGGGAAACAGGTGTAACGACCCACTCCATTCAGTTCAGAGAGCCGATTCAAACGGTGCAAATGTGATAACCCGTCCCGCCTAGCTCGGCGAGAAGACTCACTTGAGAAAAAGGAATTCAGACTTGACCCTTTAGGAGTTCAGACTTAGACTTTCAAAGGTGCACTCGGAGTATCGCTCGGCCGAGGCAAATCATTGCTAAGATGGGTGGCTTTGATGAACTTGTCTTTGCTTAGCCTGCAAATATAATAACATGGATGATACATGCTAGTCGCTAGAAAATCACCTTTTGCATGCTAATAAAAAAAGTCAACATACCTAGCTAAGGGAATAATCCTATCTTATATCTCTTTGCATACTCTTTGCATAGAACATTAAAGTAGATCAGTTAAGTGTAATAGCATGCTCGCTTTACAGTTCTTATAGCCTCACCCTTGTAGCATCACTTATGTTATTTATATGTCCCTTATAGTATATTGCTTCATATGTTTGAAATGCTTGTCACATATAAATGCCACGATATAAAAGCACGACACAGATCATGGTTCACTCACCTAAGGCAGAAAGACTATCAAAATAGTCGTTTCGAGCCAAGTAATAGAAACATGGAAAGGCTTTGGGACTGTTGGGTCGCCAAGAAAACTCCCAAAATGGGAGCTGCAATAAGTAGTCAAACATCAGCTTATCTGCATATTAAAATAAAAATATGGGATATTGCAATAATTGGAACGTGTACACTATACTATAAACTTATATCGTATCACTGTGCTATGGACTATGTAATCATTGAACAAGATAGACTTTGCTATGGAATGATACCTAATTTATTGTGTTTCTTTATTGTTTTTCAGTATTGCTTCAAATGGATGATTGGTGTTTCCTTATGGTTTCATTGTATTGCCTCAAAGCATGATTTTTTTAAATGATGTAGCTTGGACAACTTGTGCACAAGGTAACTAGTTCCTACGAATGGCACGCTGGAGCACCGGGTTGATTCGATCCGGACGGAATATATTGATAGTCTTATAAAGGGTATGGTGGGAGCGTGTAGTGGGCTCGCTACCTACGTTGCTCGTGGCACCACCAACCTAGACTATATGTCCAAAGATGTATTAACAATATTTTCTTGGAACAAGGAAGGTAATGGTAAGTTTTGTGCAGGTGGAGATATCGACCATAGTTAAAAGTCAACGAATGGTGACATATTTGTTTCAATGTAGTTCCATATGTATGTTCACCAATTTAAAGGCACGACACCTGTCACTCCCCGTTACCGATATATATATTTGGACATATTAGTTTTTTTGCTTATATTATTTATTGCTTGTATGATAATTAGGTTGCATGTCATGGAGACTAGACCCATTCTTTGGTTCAATTAGACTCATAGTTTAATTTTTGGGTTGGTTTGAAATGAAGAAAAGAGCTGCTAGGACCAGAAGCGTCAAAGGCTCAACTCAACGTAGAGGCACATTCGGCCAGAGCGAATCTGTAGAAGGTCGTTACCAAGGACATTTCTTGAAGCAGAAAGGCGAAGAATCAAGGTCTTTTGCATGCTTCCGAAAATCTATTTCAATGTGATCTAGAGGCCTTGCCTTCTAAGCGAACTATTCGGTAGTGGGTCAAGGAAGCTCAAGAACCGTTGAACCCATGGTCTAAACCTCAAACCCTAGCTATATAAGTTAGCTTCTTTCTTTCTCTTCCCTCATTCTCTCATTTTTCTCTTCCCTCATTTAGGCAAGTACACCTTTCACCACATGAAAAAAAAATTAATTTTTGATTTTTTCTCTTTCCTTGTAATTTATTAGTCTATGATGTGCTCATGATGATTCTAAACACTTTTAATGCTTGAAGTTTTCGATTTTAATGGGTGGATTTAAGTAGATCTATATTTGAAGTTTTTATTTTTTGTGGGTTTCTTGATTTTTGGTGGTTTGATCTACTAAAATATGATATTTTAAAAAATAGTTTTTGGGATGGATAGAACACTTTATTTCGAGCATTTTGGCTTTTGGTTCACTTGATTCGGAGTTAAAATAAAGTTTTTATGCAAAAATATTATTTTGATTTTTGGGAGCTTTCTGTCATGGTTGAACCTGCTGTTGGCGGAGACAAATTTCCCATGCTGTCTGAGCTCATCCGCCTGACTCATGTGACCCATGCGGTCTGAGCCCATGCGACTCATGCAACTCATGCGACCCATGCAGTCTGAGCTCATGCTGCTTGACTCATGTGACCTATGTGGTCTGAGCGCATGCGGCCCGACTCATGTGACCCATGTGGTTTGAGCACATACGACTTATGCGACCCATGCGGTCTGAGCTCATACGGTCCGACTCATTTGACCTATGCGGTATGACCCATGCAACTCATGCGACCTAGGCGACCGATATAACCCATGCGGCCTGGGCTTATGCGGCATGACTCATGCGACCCATACGACCCATGCGGCCATGCGGCCTGACTTTCTATGCGGCATCAACCTCTATGCGGCACCTGTCAGATGCTACATTGACTCTATGTGTCCCTGACCCTATGCGGCCCTGTATGCATAATTTGTTGATTTTTTTTGGTTTGATGCTTTATTGGATTTTTGTGATTCTAAGTGTGAGATTGATGATTATGTGTTAAAACTGACTATATGCTTGACCTGGCTATGAATCGAGATAGACCATGCTGCAAAGTGATTATAACTACATATGTACCTGACTCGACCTACGTATTGCTATGTGCTAGAACTCATATGATTTACCAATAATTGGTAACTTGACTTTACTATTGCTATCTGTGTTGATACATTTACTATGTGCTATGTGTTCGTACGTGCTAAGAGTTTCTACGTGATTATGTTACATCTTTAACACTGAGGTGTGCCTGTGTGCTAAGCGACATATGATGTAATAAATTCCTCCAGCATGGACATAATAGTTGGTCAATAACCAACCGTGGCTAGGATTTGTCGACTGTTGCATCACGCTGGGGTGAATCCAAATGAAACTACAAAGTGATCAAGCGGATTTGTATCTAGCGTGCCCGTACAATGGTACAACAAATAAGGGAAGTAACATATGACCACGCTATATGATTCCATCTAACCGTAGGGTTAACTAGACAACTAAAATATGTAGAGCATTGGGAGGGACGGAATCCCGAGATCGTGCTTAACTAGCCACCCTCAATCATTATATGGGGAGTGAAAGCTAGCCCCCATGGATATTGTTTAAATCCTCATTAGTGGATTGCAATATCCGACTATTATATTATACTATGTATTCTATGCGATCTTAACACGGTGGCCTTACGAGGGACCGGTGCATACTACTATGTGCTATGCGATAATTCTTGGCTCGGCTAGCCCTGCTAGAACATGGTTCGATCTAAGGATTCCTATTATATGCATAATACCTCTGGAATAATCCAGACTCAACATAGTAAACTGTACAAGTGATTGGTCGATTATGTAACTGAGCTTGTTTGTGTATTGTATCTGGTATCAAATTGTCTAGGGACATGGACTATCATGGTGCGATGGTTTAACCCTTGTCCTTATTTAGTTGTAGGGTTAGTTTATTGTGTCACAATGGGCAATGAACCAAAACTATGAGACATATATATATATATATATATATATATATATATTTCATAACCTGGTTTTATTTCTTCTTTTGTGCTTCTTTTGTGATACTTGCTATTTATGGTCTAACCCCACTAGTTTTGCATAGCCAGGTTTAGAGCCAGTACCCGAGGATCAAGCGTACTTCCTCCTGAACTATGGCGCGTACCAAGCGGATGGCTACTGAGGAAAATAAGTGGTTCTTTTTCTCCCTACTCATTATTGCACACTTTACTTATTTTGGGTGTTTATCCACCGGAACTTGTTAGCCATGAATCTAGACATTTAGTTTCCATACTTTATTATAATTAATCAGACTGCAGCTGATCATGGTCATATACTTTTGCTTCTTTGCCAGCTTTCTTATTTTTGTATAGCTGGTTTCCTCAATATTGTAACAAGGGGTTTGGGATGCCTTACTTACTTGACATATATGTTCTATGTTTACTGTTCTTATTTGACTGGTTAAGACAATAGATGTGTTTTATGACCCTAAGTGCCTTGCTTATAGTATGCACTCCCTTGTCTAGTTATAGCCGTGACCGTCGTATGACGTTCTATACCTTGTACGGGGGAGCTGGCCATGTCCATCTCCCTATTCCAATACTAGGACGTGACAAAGTTTTAGTGGTAATCCATCCAGGTCTGTGTTTTCAGACTTGTGGGGTGTTATGATTATAGGAGTCTCAATCAAACATTACCTTTAAAATCCTGAATTCATTCTTCTCGAAGCCTTGGTTCACTATCGAATCAATCATTTCCTTGATCCTTCCCATCATGTTCTTGATGTTTCTTGTCCTTTTCTTTAGGGCTTCTTCATTTGCTGGAGCAGCAGGTTTTGCAGGACAGGGTTCTCCTAGGCAACAACGGGAAGTAGCACATGTTCAAAGTCAAATTCGAATAAAGCTAGTAGTTGAACAAGCTGGCACCGTAAAACCGAAAGTTGGACATGTTGAGCAACTAGCCCCTAAGATCCCTTTACCCCCAGTAGTACCGACAGTACCAATGGTACTTGACACCCCGACATTACTAGAGATCCTCCAGGGAATGATGGCTATGTAACAACATCAGATGGCAGTGCAACAGCATCAGCAATTTCAACAATAAGAGCAAAATGTCTTGTTGAGTCAGGGTTTGAAGATGGCCCTGGAAAGAGGATGAATGACTGATTCAGGGGCGTCAGATAGATTTTGTCGACTTAATCTGAGATACTTGGATGGCACAGAGGGCACCATCGCAGCTGATGCCTGGATGTAAGATATTGAGGTTATTCTGGCAGCAACTAGGGTTTCGACGGATGAACAAGTTGATCAAGTTTGATTACAACTTCAAGACCTTGCCCATGACTGGTGGGAATCAGTAGAGGTTGGCTTGAGTCTTTCTATCTCCTGGGATAGTTTCAGGGCTCAATTCTGGGCTAAGTACTTTGGAGTTGTAGCGCAGTATGAGCTCCAATAGAGATTTATCAGTCTTAAGTAGGCCGGTAGAACAGTGGATGGATATACAGCCGAGTTTTCCAGGATGAGTAGATTTGCTCCGGCTATGGTGGCTATAGTGTTGGATAGAGCAATGAGGTTCCATCAAGGACTTTATCTGGAGATTCTATAACTAGTAGAGGGGCACGACTACCAGGCTTATGAAGAAGTATTGATAGCAGCTCGAAGGCACGAGCTTACCATGCAGAGGTTATCGGCAAGGACTAGAACCTCGGACATCAGCACCATCACCTGACGTTCGCATCCATGATTCAACGCCAAGAAGGACGGCAGTTTCAACGGTGATAGTACCGGCTCGGCAGCAGCCGAGACAATAACAACAACAATAACGCCAGGGAGCACCGGTGGGTTGCACTTACTGTGTCAAGGGAGGCCACACTAGAGATGTGTATAAGGCAGCCAATGTGTTGTGTATGAGGTATGGCAGCTCAGATCAGCGAATTGCTAATTGTTCGATTATGCAGAGGCCAGGAGGGCCAGTCCAACAGTTACCAACACTGCCAGCGTCAGGGGCAGTCCACCAGAGAGGGCCAGCAATAGTAGTGAGGCCATTAGCTCATCGTCTACTGCTGACGCAAGCTCAGATGTACCAACAACAGTAGAATCAATAGCAGGGCCAACAGAGGCCACAATAACGTGTCTAAGGGAGGCAATAATGAGGAGCGCCGCAGGGCCAAGGATAAGCTTTCACTTTATCTCTGGAGGAGGCTTTGGAATCAGGTGACATGGTGGAAGGTTATATCTCTGTCGCCTCTTATCTCGCAGTAGTATTGTTTAATTCTGGTGCATCTCATTCATTTATATCTGCATGATTTGCCACACGCATTGGATTATACTTCAATTCATTGCTAGAGAGGTTGAATATACTCACTGGTAATGGCCTCATAGGAATTAGTAGGGTATGTATAGTATGTCCGGTAGTAGTGTACGGACGTTCACTACCAGTACGTTGATCGAGTTCCCTATGGACAACTTTAACATTATATTAGGCATGGACTAACTGAGAGACAGCCATGCTACAATAGATTGCCATAAGGGTATGATATTATTTAGTATCCCCGGCACAGAATGTTTCACCTTTGACAGATCTGTGGGAGACCAGCATGAAGAGAGGGTCGCAGCGACAGTGATAGCAGAAGAATAACTTTCCAAGATAGTTAAGGAGTTCTTAGACGTCTTCTCAGAAGAACTACCAGAGTTACCCCAAGTAAGAGATATTGAGTTTTATATAGAGTTGATTCCTGGAGCATGTCCAATATCTTTTAAAGTTTATCAAATGGCACCATCAAAGCTAGACATACTGTACTAACATATAGAAGAAATGAAGTCAAAGAAGTTTATTCGAGCCAGTGGATCACCTTGGAGAGCACTATTGATTCTAGTAAAGAAGAAGGATGGGTCGTCACGGTTATGTATCGACTACAGATAGTTGAACGCAGTAACAATAAAATAAAAGTATCCATTACCAAGGATCGATAATTTGTTTGATCAGCTGAGTAAAGCCAAGGTTTTCTCTAAGATCGATCTTCGATCAAGGTATCATCAAGTAAGAGTTCGGGAGTAAGCCATACCCAAGACAACATTTAGGTCACAATATGGGCATTATAAATTGTTAGTTATGCCATTCGGACTGACTAATGCTCCAGCGATATTTATAGATTTGATAAACCGTATTTTTGTGCCATATTAAGATAAGTTCATGGTGGTTTTCATAGACGATATTTTAGTCTATTCCAGTAGCGAAGAGGAGCACAAATAGCATCTTCAGAAGGTCTTATAGATTTTAAGGGCACCAGTTATACGCAAAGCTCAGCAAGTACGAGTTTTTGTTGGATCACGTGTCATTCTTGGTCCACATCATCTTTGGAGCATGAGTATGACTAGATCCGAAGAAGGTTGATGTCACGACCCGCACCCGAATATTCGGGCATGAGTACGTAGGTACGCCCAGCCTACGTCGCAGCATCGACGGTAGAACGCTGTCTGGGTCAATTCTAACTAACTAACATCTCAACAATATAAATATGGTACCTGTCAATCATTTCAACTCCAAAAGGAGGAATAATATGGTATCTCACAAATGTAACTATACTCAATCATAATGCAAAATAAGGAAGATAAAGCACGAATGGAATAACGAAGAAAAGAATGAAGATACAATCCACAAGTCTGAAATAATATACATGCCATGAATCTCAAAGAAATAGTCTAATACAAGTCCATCAAAATAAACTAAACCTTCTGAGGCTCTGGAACTAAGTCCTACTGGTCTATAGGAGTATCCTCTAATGGTAAGCCCTTCTACGTCCCATAGAATGTGGGACACTGATCTATGAGCCAATCATCTAAAAAAAATATCCAGTTAGGATTGGAGCAAAGTACATACCTCTGAAAGCAGTTTTAAATACATAATCGAGCATATAAAACAGATAATAGAAAGGAATACAAGATATTTAAATATATGAATGAAATGAACTAGAGTGAACAACTAATGTACTGGAATGAAGAACAAGTAATATGAATATCTGCAATATAAAAGAATAACTGAAATCTAACTAATGTGCCTCAGAATATAAATTCATTATGTGATCGGTTTAGGTTGAACACAAATACAATAAGGTAACTCAATTATAATTGTCTTATATAATCGACATGTACACAAATATACTAGAACTTTGATCACATAATCAACTCCTACTCCTCCATCCCCAACAAATACCAATGGATCCAATCATGATACATTACAAACACGAATATGGCCACACTGAACACGAGCAGTGTGTGTACACGAATATAAGCACACTGAACATGAGCACTGTGTGAACAAGAAATATAAATAATCAATACCCAATACACACGTTGAAATAGATATGAAGGAGTAGCTGCTGAATATGGTAGGGGATAACATCTTCTGACAGGATCCATGTAGTACTAGTCCATGAAATTACTGTGTCGGAATCAAGTTATAGTTCTAGAACATGAGATATATACACTATTATGAAATAAAAATTAACAGAGAAATGTACTCGCTTGAGGTCCTGAGCAAGGTATGTCTCTCGATGCCCAAGCTGGTGCCATACAGACCTATATATGATATGTTGTATCAATACAAGGTTTTAGAATAAAAATAAGTTAAACTAGTTCAATTCTAGGTCATAAAGCCATTTCTAAGTCAAACAGTCAAACTAGGTCAACTCTAGGTCAAACTAGTCAAACTTGGTCAAACTAGCTATTTATAGGTTGTATGAGTCTAATTCTAGGATATTAGGTCCATACACTATGTAACTAGGCCACACTAGCTAAGCTAAGATATTAGGATACATACAAAGCACCGTATCGTAAGATATGCAAGTTTTAGATATAAAAAATATTAATTTATATATATATATATATATATATATATATATATATATAAGACAATATATATAGTACTTTTAGCTAACTAACACAAAGTGGATACATTGGCTTTGAACCAATGCGTATCTCACCACCTACACACCCATCTTGATACTCAAACCCAATACCTCGAGTATCCACCAATACCTTGACATTACCTTGGTATCATAAGGTAATTAAATTCTAGTAGATAATTAACTACCCAAAACTCTAAACTATAACTAACATTAACTAAACTACTTAGATACATATATACATATAGCTACTAGTAAACAAGTGTATATATCTAACTACTAGACTAACATTATATATATATAACTAACTATATCAATATGCAACTAACTAACTATACTATAAATAAAATTAACTAAAGCTAACTAGCCCTTACCTTGCTGCCCCTGTTCTTGCTGTGCAGTTGACTAGCTTGCTCTCTGTTGTTGGTTTGCTACTTGATGTGGTTGATGTTGCTGCAGGCTATCTCTAGTCCTCATGCTGCAGTTGTTGTTGTATATGCTGTTGTCGCTGCATTTGTGGCTGTGCTACAGTTGCATATTGCAGTTGCTTGCTTTGCTGCTAACTGTTGCTAGTTAGCTGCATGTCGTGCTTGTTGTACTGCTGTGCAGCTGCTCTATAGTGGCAACTGATGTTGCTGTGACTGCTCTGCTGAAGTTGCTCGATCCTGTTGTGGTTGCAACTACTGCTCTCTCCTCTTGCAGCATACTGCTACTGCTACTGCTGTTCTTGCATTCAGTTGATGTATAATGCTGCTTCTACTGCCTCTTGCATTCAGTTGATGTATAATGTTGCTGCTACTGCCTCTTGCATTCAGTTGCTCGATCCCCCTCTCATACACATCCACACACATCTATATACTTATATAGATATATAACACAAGATACAATACACACACACACACACATATATATATATATATATATATATATATATATATATAACAAATATATATATTTGTTATATATATATATATATATATATATATATCACTATACATATACATATAGCTATATATACATATTTATATAATACTATAGATATATATACACATATACGCATATCACTATACATATACATATAGATATATATACATATCTATATAATACTATAGATATATATACACATATACATAACCATACAATTATAATACTCTAATAGCTATAAACAAGTATATTGAAATGCAAGGAAACAAACACGTTGAGTGCACCACACCCGTATCACACTTATTCTATGATACGCTTACGATACGGTTCCACCACCCAACCAAATGTATCTCGAAGGACACGAACAAGTCTAAAATTATAATTATAAATAATATGAAGAACTAATTACTCAACTACATGTCTGTATCAAAATGTGACATGCTCCAACCCCTGTGTCAGAGAAAAACTCCATAATTAACCAGTATCGCCAAAATATTAGGATACGGCCTACACGTATCCAATTGTGGATATGACACAAGTCACACATAATCAAACTCATGTCAATTTGGTCTAATTAACCAATTGACAAACACAAGATGTGTCAATCTCGAAATTTTTCCAAAATTGACACAAAATATCCCATAACTTTCTCCATAGGCCTCTATGAACCTAATTTTAATTCTTATGGATAGCCTTAACATATGGGATAGTTTTTTATGATTAAATTATAGATTTAGAATCTAATTAGAGAGAAAAAAACTAAATTATACCTATTGGTAGATGGATTTCTAATGAAATCCCTAAATCAGGTGAAAGTAGCCTCCAACTTATAGATCCTTGCTCCTCCTTGTAGATCCTTGCTTTATCCTTATAGATCCTTATTCTACTACTCCAATGATGAATAGGAAAGGAATTAAAAAGCTATTTGAGTAGCAATTGGTGTGGGAATGAAGAATTTAGAAATAAAAAAAATCTAGATCTAGATTTGGAATGACAAATGAAGAGAGAGAGTCTCTCTACTCCCTATGGTGGCTAGCCCTTGCCCCTCCTACAAGCTACTATGAAAAGTCTAAAATATCTCTTGGGGCTTGTCATGAATAAAATAATTAAGGAGGAAAGGTTCTAGTCAAATTAGTTTCACTAATTAATTTATCCTCATAATGAATGAGCTTACTATTGGGCTCAATTCTAACTAGAATTAAATGTTGTCCATGGATCTAAACTAAACTAGTTAGGTCCACTACACAAGTCCAAAAATAAATCTAACATCTAACAATAAATAAATAATATAGTAAATAAATATTCACAACATGGATAATATTTAATATTATAATCATAAAAATACAATTATCTATGCCAAATTACCAAACTATCCTTAGTTGAAAAAAGTGAGGATGATAATCCTACCCACCTTAGAAAAAATTTGTCCTCAAAATTAAGAAAGAACTAACTACCAAAAGCAATCAATACAAGCAAGAATGAATTATACCTCACGGCTCAAACAGATAAAGATATCGCTCGCGCATCTCGGCCTCTCGCTCCCAGGTACTTTCTCCTGGCGAGTGATGCCTCCATTCGACATACACCAAAGAAATCGTCTGGTTTCTCAGCACCTTCTCTATCTGTTCCAGAATCTCAACTGGTTGCTCTAGATAGCTAAGATTAGGGACCACCTCGATCTCCGAGTGATCCAACACATTACTAGGATCTGCTAAGTACCGTCTCAACTGCGACACGTAAAATGCGTTGTGCACTCCCTCCAATACAGGTGGCAAGTCTAGTCTGTAGGCAACTGCACCGACCCTCTCAAGGATACTGAAAGGTCCGATGAATCGCGGACTAAGCTTTCCGCCTTCACCAAAATGAATCGTGCCACGTGTCAGAGAAATTCTCAAGAAAACCAGACCGCCAACCTAGAACAAAATACAACCTTAGCACTCTAATAAAACAAACAATCACAAGAAATACAAAACAAAATTTATACCTCAAACTCCAATGGTCTTCGGTGTCTATCGGCCCAATGTCGATGTCTGTCCTGCGCCACTCAAAGTCTATCCCTGATGTGCTTCACCTTCTCCGCTGCATCCACTACCATCTCTGGTCCCAATAAAGCTATCTCACTAACATCATCCCATGATAACGGAGTATGGCATCTCCGTCCATACAATGCCTCAAATGATAACATCTCGATACTGGCTTGGTAATTATTGTTGTAAAAAAACTCTGCCAAATGAAGATGATCCTCCCAAGAGCCTCCAAAATCCAAAATACCGGTGCGTAGCATATCCTCGAGAGTCTGAATAGTCCTCTCCGACTGCCCGTCAGTTTGAGGGTGATATGCGATACTGAACTTGAGCTGAGCTCCCAAGCTAGCCTGCAAACTCCTCCAAAAGTGGGATGTGAAGCGACTATCCCGATCTAAGACTATGCTCACCGAAACTCCATGCAATCTGACTATCTTACGCACATATATCTCCGTTAGCTTCTCCGTAGATGTACCCACTTTGAATGACAAAAATGGGCTGATTTGGTCAACCTGTCTACGATGACCCAAATCGCATCTTTACCTCCTAGAGAACGCGAAAGTCCTGAAACAAAAACTATCGTCGCATGCTCTTATTTCCATTCTGGAATGAGTAAAGGCTAAAGCAATCCACCTGGCCTATGTCCCTCTGTCTTTATCTGCTGATAAACCGAATATCTAGATACGAAGCTAGCTACCTCCCACTTCATACCATACCATCAAACATGCTCTCTTATATCCCTATACATCTTGTTGGCACCTGGATGCATAGAGTACTGAGATCGATGTGCCTCATAAAGAATCTCCTCGCGCAATGCTCCACTCGGTACACACAATCTGGTACCGTGTCGTAATGATCCATCATCTACATTACTGAAGTCCTCTGCCAACCCTATATAGACCTGTGCTCTGATGCTCCTCAGAGACTCATCCTTGAACTGTACGGCTCTGATCCGGTCTATCAACTCTAACTGTACCTAAAGTCTACACATCTGTGCTGCAACTCCAGAAACTAATATCTCAATGTCCAAGCTATCAAGATCGGCCAATAAATGTCTGTCTCTTGTCAAATACATAGCCACTGGATACCTGCTCAAAGCATCCGCGACTATATTGGCTTTCCTTGGATGGTACTGCAAAGAAATGTCAAAGTCCTTCATCAACTCCAACCACCGCCACTGCCTCATATTGAGCTCATTTTGTGTAAACACATACTTCTTGCTCTTGTGATCTGTAAAGATCTCTACCCACTCTCCATACAAGTAGTGCTTCCACAGTTTAAGAGCAAAAATAAATGCTGTCAACTCCAAGTCATGGGTAGGATAATTCTTCTCATGCGGACGTAATTTCCTGGAAGCATAGGCAATCACCTTCCCGTTCTGCTATAACACATAACCCAAACCATTACCCAATACATCAATATATAAAGAAAATTCTCCTGTTCCTGATGGCAATGTCAATATTGGAGCTATAGTCAACCTCTTCTTTTGCTCCTCAAAAGCAGACTGATAATCCTCGGTCCAGACGAACTCCACGTCCTTCCTGGTTAGTCTAGTCATCGGCTCCAAAATCCTAAAAAAATCTGAACAAATCTTCGATAATAGCCTGCCAGTCCAAGAAAACTCCTGATCTCCGCCACTGAACTTGGGGTAGACTACGACTCAACTGCTGAAATCTTCTTCGGGTCTACTGAGATTTCGTCTCCTGTAATCACATGTCCGAGAAATTTAACCTTATAAAGGAAGAACTCACACTTCAAAATCTTGCCATATAGCTTCTCCTTCCTGAGGGTCTCCAGAACTATCCTCAAGTGCTTCTCATGCTCTTCCGGGATCGTCGAATAAATCAGTATATCATCAATGAAGACTACCACAAACTGATCCAAGTACTGATGAAACACCTTATTCATCAGGTTCATGAATATCGCCGGGACATTGGTCAACCCAAACGACATCACCAAAAACTCAAACTGCCCATACCGAGTCCTGAAAGTTGTCTTTGGAATATCTTCCTTCTTCACTTTCACCTGGTGGTACCCCGACCTCAAGTCTATCTTTGATAATACCTTTGCTCTGCTCAACTGATCAAATAAATCGTCAATCCGCGGCAACGGATATTTATTCTTGATAGTGAGGTTATTGAGTGCCCTGTAGTCGATAAACATGCGTACCAACCCATCCTTTTTTGGTACAAAAAGTACCGGAGCACCCCATGGTGATGAACTGGAGCGGATGAAGCCCTTGTCCAGCAACTCATCCACCTGCTTCTTTAACTCCGCCAGTTCTCTGTTGTTCACTCTATAGATGTGCTATGATATTGGCTCTGCGTCTGCCACCAAGTTTATAGAGAACTCCATATCTCTGTCCGGTGGCAACCCCGACAACTCCTCCGGATAGACGTCCATATACTCTGTAATCAATGGATGTGGCGGCTCCTGCTCTTCTACAAAAGCTTCAAAGAAGTCTCCTTTGCTCTGCTCTGCTGCTCCTCTGATGAACTCAAACTCTGGCTCTCCCGGTATCTGAAACAAAACTCTGCCTCCACGATAATCGATACTAGAATGATGCCTACTCAACCAATCCATCCCGAGTACTATATCGTAGCTCGGAAGTGGCATTACGAGTAGACATATGCTCAACTCTCGGCCTCCCAAAAAAACTCTCTGGTCCTTGCAAATATCGCTGACCAGGATAATGCCACCCTGGGTCGTGATCTTGCAAGTCCTCGCCAATAGTTTAGACTCAAGATGATATTTCAGAGCAAAAGATACAGATACAAAACTATGTAAAGCACCAAAATCAAATAAAGCATGAGCTAGAAAAGAATCAATATAGACTAAATCTGAGATAACATCACCGACTGGCTCCTCCTCCTCGACGGTTAGGGTGAAAACTCGCCCCTGTCGCTGGGCACCTCTCTGCTGCTGCTGGTGCTGAGCGAACTGTTGTTGTTGCGGTGGTAGAGGAGGTCCTCTCTGTTGTTCTGCTGGTGGTCTCGCGGGTGCTCTTTGTGCCTGAGCTCCGTCCGGAGTTGGACGAGCTGGAACCTTAGGACCAGCCCTCAACTGATAGTCTCCTGATCCGCAGAATAAGTATCGGCCCAATCTCATCCTGCATGCATCCCATATATGTCCTTGCTTCTTACAGAATATAAAAAGAATAGCTGTCATCTGGATCTGGTGTATCTGTTGTGTCGACGCTCTAGTTGGTCCATGATACTGCTGTCTCGGCTGCTGGAAGTGCCTTTGGTGCTGCTGCTGAAAATGAGGCCACTTTATTGAACCCGTGTTGGTATTGGATCCGCCTGTGTCCCTCGACCTCTTGTAGCCAAGCTCTAGATCATCATCTGCCCGCTGTGCCTGTCTCAGAATCTCCTTGAAAGTGGCGGTGGGATCTCCGTTCGTGTATGATTTGACTTCCCTGTTCAGGCCCTTCCTGAACTTTCTGGCTCTTTCTCTGGGGTTCTGCCCCTCCACAAAGTGACCTAATCTGTAATACTCCGCCGCATACTTATCTACCGTCATATCTCCCTGAACAAGGTACTGGAACTGGCTCTCTAAAGATGTCAGAGCCACATCTGAAAAAAACTTTTTCTTGAAGAGCTCTTTAAAAGCTTTCCAAGTAAGTCCTGGTACTGAGATCCTGGGGTCCGTCCTGAACCTAGTCAACGAATGTCGAACATCATGCTCCCCGCAGCCTCTATCTGCAATTTCTCTGGAATCTGCACCAACCACAGGTTTCGCTCAATGTCTTCTATCCAATCATCAGCATAAAGGATCCCTTATGTGCCTTTAAAGTCCTTCGGCCCCATCCTCTTAAAGTCTATGATTGTCCCCGGCCTCGGCTGCTGCGGGTTAAACTGAGCTGGTGCCATCTGTGGCTGGACTAAGACGGCTCTCTCAACTGTTGCAAGTGCAATCTGGTGAGCATTATCAATGCTCTGCCTCATGACCTCTGACTGACGCTGCTGTGCCTCCATCATCTGCTGAAAGAGCATGAATATCTGCATCTGCATCTGATCAACTACGGATGGTGGGGGTGAAAGATTCCCTAAAACTTTCGTCGCTGTCCTCTGTACTGGAGGTGGAGAACCTCCAAAAGCTGCTGCAGAAATGTCCACCTAAATCGATGAAGCCGACCTCTGTAATGTAGGTGCTGAAACAGCATCTTATGGTGCTGCCCTCATAGGCGATGAAGTGACTGGCCGTACTTACATGGCACCTGAGCACTGGAAACGCGTCTTCGGCGACATCTTGAAGATAGATTGAAATAAGGAATCAATATTGAGTATGATACGATAACATCAAAGAAGGATATAATTTATTCAAAGAAACATTCAATAGATAAGGATTGCAAAACTGATATTAGAAGTGTTTCCTAGTTGTGATTGAGTATACTCTCAGCCTAAATCCTATATCCTAAAGCAGGCTCGTAGCAGTACTCTAGGTGAGCACTACTACGATATCGCTCTAATTATTACTCTAGACAGACCTACATGGACCACCACTAAAAATGTGTCATGATCCGCACCCGGATATTCGGGCACAAGTACGTGGATACGTCCAGCCTACGCCGTAACATCGGCAGTAGAATGCTGTCTGGGTCAATTTTAACTAACTAACATCTCAATAATATAAATATGGTACATGTCAATCATTTCAACTCCAAAAGTAGAAGCAATATGGTATCTCACAAATGTAACTATACTCAATCATAATGCAAACTAAGGAAGATAAAGCATGAAGAAAATAACGAAGAAAATAATGAAGATACAATCCACAAGTCTGAAATAATATACATGCCATAAATCTCAAAAAAATAGTCTAATACAAGTCCATCAAAATAAACTAAACCTTCTCAGGCTCTGGAACTAAGTCCTCCTGGTCTATAGGAGTATCCTCTAATGGTAAGCCCTCCTACGGCCCGTAGAATATGGGACACTGATCTATGAGCCAATCATCTGGAAAAATATATCTAGTCACGATTGGAGCAAAGTACATACATCTGAAAGCAGTTTCAAATACATAATCAAGCATATAAAACAGATAATAGAAAGGAATACAAGATATCTAAATATATGAATAAAATGAACTAGGGTGAATAGGTAATGTACTGGAATGAAGAACAAGCAATATAAATATCTATAATATAAAGAAATAACTGAAATCTAACTAATGTACCACAAAATATAAGTTCATTATGTGATTGGTTTAAGTTGAACACGAATACAATATGGTAACTCGATTACAAGTGTGATATGTAATTGACATGTACACGAATACACTGGAGCTTTGATCACATAATCAACTCTTACTCCCCCATCTCCAACTAATACCAATGGATCCAATCACGACATGTTACGAAAATGAATATGGGCACACTGAATACGAGTAGTGTGTGTACATGAATATAAGCACAATGAATACGAGCATTGTGTGAACAATAAATATAAATAATCAATACCCAATACACATGATAAAATATATGTGAAGGGGTACCCGCTGAACACGGTAGGGGATAACATCTCCTGACAGGATCCATGTAGTACCAGTCCGTGAAACCACTATGTCGGAATCAAGTATACAGTTCTAGAACATAAGATATATATAATATTATGAAATAAAAACTAACAAAAAAATGTACTCGCCTGAGGTCCTGAGCAAGGTATGTCTCTCGATGTCCAAGCTGGTATCACACAGACCT